>JANEXQ010036028.1:59442-72669 GCA_026283885.1 Poicephalus gulielmi
GTAACACACTTGGTTCAGGAAGGGTAATACAGTCTCAGACTAACTTTCCACAGCAATAGGGCTCTCATTCCCAGTAGACCCCCCTTCTCCCTCCCCCCGCCCCCTCCGGCCAGGGCGGGGTCCCGGAGCCTTCCCAGCGGGACCCGCGCGGCCGCGGCGGCGGAAGTGGGCGGGGCGGTGGCGGGAGAGGCGGAGCTGGGCTCGGTTCGGTTCGGCTGGGCTCGGCTCGGCTCGGCGTTCAGCGCTGCTGTAATTCGCGTTGCTGCTCCGCCGGGGGCCTCCCGCCGCACGGGAGACGCGTGGATGTGAATCGCGGTGGTTGTTCTATCGCGACACCCGCGGTTCAGGGGTGGGAGCTTCGAAAAGTGGGGTTTGGAGGCAAGATTGAAGGAAATTCAGCGCCTGGTGTGTGTAATAGCTCTGATTTATCAAGTTTAGCCTTGGGGCTTTCGGTTCTGCCTGCTCTCAGCATGGAGGTACCGAGCTGGTGGAGCGTCCTTGGCGAGCAAGGAGGTGCTGGAGGACAAGGACCGCTTCTGCACCAACTGTAATTTCCCTCTTGGCTTAATATTTTGCCTATTTTTGGTTGAAGACGGCGGTCAGGGTGCTGACACCCAGTGATGGCAGAAAAGCCCGTGCTCCTGCCAACCATGAATACCCATGAATGAGGTAGATAGCAGCAACCTGGTTTTGAATCAGTTGGCACTAAACAACAGCGCGGTCCGGAGTCCAAAAGGGCTGGGAGCAGATATGAGCTCTGGACTTGAGAAAGTGCCGGAGCACTGCCCTGCAGCAGCGCCTGCAGAAGGGAAGTGCCCTGATGCCCCTCTGCAGCCCAACGCGCTGGTCCAAGCCCACCTTCACTGGTGGTGTGGATGAGTGTGCTGAGTTTTGGGGGATGCAAGGGTGCTCCTTCCCTCCTGCCAGCTTTACGTGGACTTACGTTGTGAGGGTGATTCTCCCCTTCTACTCTGCTCACATGAGACCCCACCTGCAGTACTGCATCTGGCTCTGGGGCCCCCAACACAAGAGGGTCATGGACCTGTAGAAGCAAGTCCAGAGGAGGCCATGGAGATGATCAGGGGACTGGAGCGCCTCTCCTGTGAAGACAGGGTGAGAGTGCTGAGGTTGTTCAGCCTGGAGAAACAGAAGGCTGAGGCAGTCAGTTCGTCTTGGGAGGTTGGTTCCCCTCTGGATGTGCCTATTTCTTTCAGCTTTAAAGAAGAACAAAAATGCAGAGACCTAAAGCGCTGAATGAATTTTATATTCACTTGGTCTGGGAGCGTCCCTTTGCACTTCGCACTCTCAGATGGGTTCAGCAGCTCATTGCGTGCTTCCCGTCAAGGAAGATGCTCCTCTTCTCCCCTAGATATACCGCAGGGAAAGTCCTTGATTCAGTCCAGGACTTCAGCAAAGTCTTGATCCTTCTTTCCAGACAATGATGGGAACTTGCCATTACCTTAAATCCATAAGCAGCCCCACAACCAGCACCTGCAAGCCAAAAATGCAAGCTAGATGATCTCCAAGTAGCACTACAACTCTTCTACAGTCATCCTTTTACAAGATAATTACAGACATAACTTATATAATAATAAACAGGGTAATAAATGGATAACTTTTTATCTGCCTGCGATAGAACTAATGCCAGTAACCTGTCTCAGTGTGGGGGAGCCAGAAAAAACCTTCCTTCCTCCACTGAGTTTTATGGAAGTAAGGCAAAAATCAGGAGTGAGCAATGATGGTGTTGGTCAGGTCGCTGTGTCACTTAGGCTGTGCAGCATGGTTCCCTGGCCTTATTTACACCAAATTAATTGCCCAGGAGCTAGATAAAATGGGAGAGGTTTTTCTCAAGGGCACATGCAAGCTGATGCATACAGCCTCCCGATGTCACTGCTCCCAAAAACTCCAACGCGGCATGCACAGGGAACGACATGCTGGCAGCCCATTCATTTGCACTGACATTTTGGGTTAAGCAGCAGTAGAAATGACAACAACAGGAGGTGAAATGGCCCAAATAAAAATTAAGCTTTTGCTCCCCCTGTGCCTGATGTCACCGTCTCACCCAGGGGTTCAGCATCTTCCAGGAACATCGGGCTGGAACATGTCACTAATGTAACAGCAGCAATGGGAGAAAGGCACCAAACACAAACCGCGCATGGTTCCTTGTGCCTCATAAATAAAATACTTCGTAAATGCACCTCATCAATAAAATAAATACAATAATAATGATTTCCTTTGGTTTCATCAACCAAGAAGCTGACACCAATGCAAGATGCTGCCAAAAGAGTTAGTCCCATCCTGTGGCTCAGGTTTTGGCTTTCAGATGGGCTCATTTCTGGTAGGCAAGTGGGTGGTGCCATGAGAGGTAAAAAAGCCATTCTGGCTTTCTCCCTTCATCTCCCTCTCATTTGTTTCTTCCTTATCTCTCCCTATTAAGTTTCCCACTAGGGACATTTGTTTTCCCTCTATCCTCTGTCTGGTTTTAAGCCACTTCATTTATTGTGAATTAACTGACTCGTCCAAGCTGAGTAACAGCAGCAGATAATGGAAATAGGTGTTTATGAGGGAAAAGACAGAGCAAATGCCAGGGAAACATGGGCAGGAGGCACTTGAAAAAAGGCCAAGGGGTGAAGACAAGGGATAATAGAAAAAAATTAGTTTTTTGGTCCTCCAAATGAGATCAGTAGCAACCAGATGCTTTACAGCCATTTCTCCTTTAAGCTGAATGGTGATGTCCCAGGTTTCTTTTTTACCTGCATCCTCAGCTCCAGCAAGCAGGCAGGGGGAGACCCTTTCCCCATCATGCCCAACCCCTTCTCCCCAGGACTCCCACTTGGGCCATTTCAGAGCAGGGACTTGAGCCTAATTTATGGTATAAGGGTAGAGTTGAAACAGTCTGAGGGCTTGGCTCAGCCAGGAGAGTACCCTGGCTGCCTTGCCAGGGCCTAGTGTGCACCCAAGACTAAGAAAATAGGGGTGAAAGTTGCAGAATTTAATAGATTTCCTAATTTTATAGGTCTGCCCTTCCTCTGAAATGGTCTACTCCCAGTTTTGTGCCCCCCGGGTCTTGCACTTAGTAAAAACACCCTTTAATATCCATGGGTATGTGTGTATATTAAAAAATACATAACTATGTATTATATGTATGATATATTTTCTATGTTATATAAATAGATATTCACATATTTGTCTCTAATATAAACATACATAGATAAATCCAATTAATTATAAATGTATACTTATACTATATACATATAATCTCAGGAGATGCATCTGGGTGTCCAGCAAAGCAGACATGTTACACACATGGATCACCAAGGATGTGTGTGTATATATATATTTTTTGGATAAACATATATATTTATATTTATCATATAACTATGTATTACTATGTATATATTACTATATATAACTCTATATAGTCCAATATATTTCTTATATTTTTATATATTCTATAAATATATGTATAAGTATGCATATATAAATCCGTATTTAATATTGATACCTGTGAGGTACATAGAGTACATGTCATTATATATAGCGATATATTCTTGTATTAATATATATTTAGATTTTGGTTTGTTTAGGGGCTTTTAAATCAGGGGTTTGGCAGGAAGGGGCAGTGAGTGGCTGTGAAACAGTAAAAATCCACCTCCCGGCCCCCTTGCTGAGGCACATGGGGCAATCCCTGCCTGAGCTCCACCACCTCCTGCCTGTCCAGCGGGCGAAAACTACTCCTGACAGATTCCCAGGGTGCCCTGGGACTCGTTTCCTGTGGCCAGCACCCATTTGCAGTGTGTCATAAGCAAGAAGAGGCTCATCAGCAAGCTCCATTGGTCCCACTCCAGTTTCCCTTCCAAACAGCCTGTGCTGGCTGGGGAGCAGCGGGTTAAAACACAAGCCTGGGAGGATGTAAAGCATTGTATTACAAATGTAATATCCCAAGCAGTTCAAAGCTTTAAAATCACATGATTATAAAACACCCTTCTTGGGCTTTGGTCTGCGATACCCCAGGACTCCAACACAGGGTGCAGGAACCTGTGACTACATTCTTCCATAATCTTTCCCAAGTGTTTAGAAAGGCATAAAAAGCCATGATCTATGGCCAGCAGTGTAAGGCTCCTCCAGCAGTGAAGCAGGTGGAGCTGAGCAAGAGCTGTATGAGCAGGGTATGGATGGGGAGATGCCTGTGAGCAGGGCTTAGCATCCTGGGAAAACTGTTGAGGTGCTTCAGCTGAGCATTGTGTGGGCTTTTCCTTTTACTTTTATAAAAAATGAAATAAAATAAAAACAAAACAAAATAAAATAAAATAAAATACTATTTTAAATTTAAAATCTTCATATCTCTCTCTCTCTTTCTTTTACATGTTTAAAGCCAGCACACACAGCACACCTTTGGGGCAACAGCTGGAAGCCACTGGATCAGAAACAAGCCTGGTTGCACTCAAAAATCTCCTGTTAATATTGGCAGGGTCTGCCTGGAGGTTTTGGGCATTGACACTCAGAGCACTCTTGGACAGTGTTTTTGTGAAGCAGCAAACCAGCGCACAACAGAGGCAGCAAGGGCAAGGTCTCCTGGTTTTGAGGGGGTTTAGTGGTGGTGGGAATGGCTGGAGCTGCTCAGGAGTTATAAGTTAATGGGGGTTATTTTGTTCACAAAGAGACTGGAATATTCAGCGTCTATTTTTAACTCCCTTCTTGAAGTAATTCAGCATCACCTGGTGCCTTGTGGCACGTCAGCATGCAAACAGTGTGCACATAACTCCTGATGCAAAGCTTATGAGGGAGCTTTGTTTGGAATAATGAAGCCCTTTCTGGTCTGGAGATGTTGTTGTGGTGGAGGGGAAGGCAGGGTTTCTTTATGTCCTGTCCCATGAGCTGCTTCTCCACACACTGGAAGTCTTTCTGCTGACTTTTCGTAGGAAATAAGGACAAGCCCATATGGCAAATGACAGATGAGTCTTGTCCTCACCACCACCCAGTCATCACCATGTCACATTTGCCCCAGATCTATTCCCACCACTGTAATTAAGGGCAAATCAGGTGTCAGCTCTCCCTGTTGGACACAGCCATATTAATTCTTGGCATGGTGCTCTTCCTTTCAGAGCTGAAAGCCAACCACTGGGGAGATGGGAGGAAAACACCTTGTTACAGCCATGGCAGGGTGAGAGCCTTCCCTGTTTTTCCCTGTGTGCGCAAGGCTGGACCTAGGATGAGCTCAGACAAAGTGGCTGTGGTTGTACATTTGTGTGCCCACTCAGAGATCCCAGGTGGAAAATGCCTCACAATGAGTCCCTCCAATGATCCCTAGCTGCCCCATTGAGGTTGTTTGGGGGTGCTAACATCAAACATCCTGCTGTGGGGCTGTAGGTGAAGCCACGAGGGCGAGGAGGCTCTGTTGAAGAGGCACCAGAACTGGGCTGTTGGTATTTCCATGCTGACAAGACAGATGTAACAGGGAAGCAAAACAGAGATGTCACGATCCCTTCAAGTATAAGAATGTCCAGGAGCAGAGGAGGCAGCAACCTCCTCGCCCTGAGGCCACACTTGATGGCTATAGCTTCTTCCTCCACACCAGCAGACCCACTGCAGGGGTGCAGGAGCAAGCAGCACAAACCCCAGCACTCATCCAGGATGGGAAATTACAGAGCTGTGCTACCAGCTGGCTTCCCACCAAATGTCCCATCCGGAGAGGTGACCTTTTTTTTCCAAATCAGCACATTTTTAATATTTATAATTTTTTGCATGGTTACCCAAGCAGCAAGTTTCTGAGGAAAAACGAAGCTCGTGTTCACAAGCCCATGCGCAGCAGCATGATGGAATTTATCCCAGTAAGGGGAATGGTGCTCTTCAGCCAACTCCTAGTCCTGCAATGCTGCAAAACCAACCAGGAGACCAACCCCAGTGTGTCCAAGTGGCCCTTTTTTCCCCTGAAATGCATAAAATAAATCAATTTGCATTTTATTTCTTTATGTCTTGGCTGTGCCAAGCAGTACCTTACTGACAGATCACTCCTTCCCTGGCATGTGCAGGATTATATACACCACTAATGGGGTAAAGAACCAAATACCACTCGTCCTAAAGCTTATAACAAATTCTCCAGGCCACCTAATCTTTTCTGGGCCCCTGTGATTTGGCTAGAGGAAGCATATCCCATGACGGTAGTGCTGCCAAGCACCCAGGGGATGGAGTAGCCCAAAGGGCCAGTGGTGACCTCTGGGTTTCCAGCCGTGCCATGTCCTCTGCTGCTGCCTTTGGACCCACTGGTTTGCTTTGTATATAGTGCGCTGCAGGTCAGAGGGACAGCATTGGGAAGATCCAACAGAAAGACATGACCGAAGCTGCTGCATCCCAAAACTTATTTGGAAACGTGAGGCTTCCCGACAGCCGAATGCGTCCCCACAGCTGCTTCTCATAGACACAACACGTGGTGCGAATACCACCTTCGTGAGGTCACACTGCAGTAATTTCATGGAGGAGGAATGAGGCATCCCCATGGAAATTTGGCAGGCTTGTGCTGGAGCAAGAGCCAGCATGGCGTCAAGCCTGGAGCCACGGCTCGGTGAGGATGTCCTGCCCCTGGGAGAAATACGCTCAGAATGTGTGGTCCCTTTGGGCCCCCCGTGTCGCTTCAGGTGCTTATGTTTAAGGAGATGTAGGAGGAAGGCAAGAAACAGCAGCTGCTAACCCATCTCAAGTAGTGGGATTGTTATTGTTGACATTGCTTTCATTTTGGTTTAATTTTAGATCTTCTCATTTTGGGCACATTCTCTGAAGATTAAGTCTATAATAGAAATAATGTACTTATTGATACAAATGAGCATGTTTCTCATCCCTTTCATGTCTTTCATTTCTAGCTAAGTCATCCACTGCCAGGCAAGCTCCCTGGAGCCCCTGGGACATGCTCACAAGGATTTTTGTGGCAGGACAGTGACTCCCCACAAATCCTGCTGTGCTCTTTTACCGCTTCCCCAATGGAGAAGAGTGGATTTCATCCTTTGAGTTCTTCCCTGCTCCGCACCGGACTTCCCTGCTCTGTCTGTGCTGAAACAATTCTTTTTCACAGACTCTCCCTTAAATGAGCGCTTAGTAAATCCTTTTAATTAAGGCCATGTTTGCTTCCCTTCCTTAGTTACAAAGGGATAAAAGACTTCAGCTGGAACCCCTGCTTAAATGTTTTCTCAACAGTGCTAAAGCAGTCATGGAGAAGACAGAAGAAACGTCAGAAAAGCATTTATTTCCAGCGCCCACGCCACCACATGTTGTCACCATGTCATTTTGGTGGCAAAGCCAGAGTCTGAGTTATATTTAGATGACATGTCAGAGCTGCTCAGGCTTTGCTGGTGCCAGCACAAATCATCTTGGAGCACCATCAGCCACCATCCTTTCCACCCAAGCTTGCGGTCGAGGGGGTTAAAATTTGCCCACGGTATTGCTCTTTAAATGTTGGATGACAGCTGTTGGACAATAGATCTGTTGATGATAAATCATGATTACTGTGATTTAGCCGTTTTCAAGGAGATGCTTACCAAACCGCAACCCATTCCTTCAACCCTGGAGGCTTCCTTGAGGCAATCATGGCCTGTCCTAGTGGGGCAGGCGGTGGCTGTAGGACACAGCACCAGCAGAGACAGGGCTGCAGAGGGGCCAGCAAGCAAACTCAGACTATAGAGGGAGTCCCTTCTTTGAACCAAAGCCTATGGGAGGTCTCCATCAAAAATCATAGAATCATGAAGTCATAGAATAGAATAATTTAGGTTGGGAGGGACCTTAAAGCTCATCCATTTCCAACCCCCTGCCATGAGCAGGAACACCTCCCACTAGACCAGGATGCTGAAAGCCCCATCCAGCCTGGCCATCCTGGCTGGTATGGGTGAGACCAAGCCATGGTTGCACCTCAAAACATCTTGAACACGACAGCACCTCCCCAGAGAAGGGATAGTGACTGAAGGCATGTCTGTGCTGCCTGCAGATGGGCAGTGAGGGAGAGGATGGCTGCACCCTCCTTGCCAGGCGGCTTTGTGACCTGGGAGGGCATCAGCACTGCTGGAGGAGAGCAGTGCAGTGTCTTCCCATTAATCATTCACCACACAGTGATGTTTCTTCAGCAGAAGCACATGGTCCCAGTGCACAGGGGTTTTGGTTTTCCACAGCACTCCCAAGTGATTTGCTGTCCAACGCGGCAGGTGAGTAAAAGGCAGTAAAACTCAGACAAGCACAAATTAGGTTGTGCTGCAGTCCCCGTCCTCCTTGGTGGGGGAAGCCTGTCTCAGGCAGGTCTCCTTCACTTGGCTGCAGCAGAACCTCTGGCAGCTTGAAAGAAGCATTGCAAGAGGCCTCTCTAAAGGCTTTCACACTTCCGCCACCCAAATTCAGAAGGGGGTGTCCATAAGGAAGTCCTTATGGAGGCTGTATTTGCAGGGTAGCAATGAGGGCTAAATCGCAAGATCCTAGCTAAGCTTCTTACCCAGCAGTGAAATTGTGCTTTGAGTGCAGCCGTGAAGGATGAAACACCACATACATAGAGCCAGACCTTTCTGTCCTGGGTACATTGTCATGTGGGGGGGGTGTTCCTAAAAACTTCAGTCCTGATCAAGTTGCTGCTGGGGTTGGCACACAGTAAGCCCAGAAGTGTTCCTTGCTCCAAAAAGCCCCTTGTCAAGGGAAGCACAATGAGTGATTCCTAAGTATCACCGTTCAGCACCTCAGAAACAAGAGGCCAGAGGACAAAGCAGGTTTCTGAATGACTTCTGGATGAAATGGGGCCGGTTAGGAGTGTGAGTGAACAACCTCTGCCAGGCATCAGAGAGGCCAGGCAGCCTGAAGGACAGGAGACTTCGAGCTGCCTTGGGCTATGCTTACTATTGGGAGCATATAATGGGATGTGTTCCAGCTGTTGTCTCACCAACAGCTGCTGGAAGCCAACAGCATTTCCTATTCTGCAATTAGGTTTCGATCATACAAAAACAGGAGCTTCAAAGCCAGGCTTCCCACCTCAACCACACGTGGTCTCTCCAAGAGCACTTCCTGGGGTTTTTTTTCCCTAGATTCCCTGAACTATGGGGTGAAACACGAGCAAGTTTAATCTTCCACTATGTGACTTCACCAGAGAAATCCAGTAACAGCCAGAAATGTTTTACAAGCTTATCAAGGGCAATAAATGTTCTCCGCTAGAGTGAAGAGGCTTTTACAGGAGTTTGACTATACCGGTGGAACACCAGCTCTACAACACAGGCAGTTTCTCTCTCCTAAGCCTCTCAGCTTTATCTGTAGCGATGGGAAATGACCTTATGTGCCACCAGGAACAAGCTGTGGAGAGACTGCAATGGGACCGCTGCATCACAGGGTAGTAGCGTAGGTAGATCAGGCAGTAGCAAGGGGTTCCCACTGAATGCAAATTTCACAGAGGAGCCAAATCCTGCAGCTTTCAGTTAAAAAAGCTTGGAAACCAATTCATTAGGAAGGGCAAACCACAGGGCTTGTGGGGTTGCCAGCTGGAAGCCTCGAATAAGGAAAGCAACAAGTTGATTTACTGTGATGGTGAATGCACTGGGCCACATCCCTGTGTTAGTGGTGAGGGGACAGTGCTGTTGCCTTTGTCAGCGGCACAGATTTGACTGGTGCTGGGCCAGGCAGTAGCTGAAAGCGCTCTGTATGGGCTCTATGCATATATGACCAAGCTAGCCTGACCTTTGGCATCTCTTGCATTGCCACACTGGGCTCTAAGGCAGGCCTTGTCATTCTGACTGTTTGAGAAGTTTGGGACTGAAAAAAAGAATTAAAACGTAAAACAATTTAAGGGGAAATAGGCAGAAAAAAATCAAGACCAGAAGGGCACATGGCCATGCAAGACATCAAACCGTCAGGTCCTGCCTCCTCAGGGGATGTGCTATCTTTGCTTGGTGCTACTCCCTCTGGACCTGGAGCTCCAGCCGCTGCTCCACAACCCACCAGCTCCTCAGCTGGTGGCACCTCTGCCCAGCCCAGTGCAGGTGCCAGCTTGTCCTTGCCCTCTGTTCCAATGGCACTGCAAAGGTTGCTCTGCTCCAGCAGCTCCATGGCATGGCCGAACCCTGCCTCCGGCTGCAGAGCCACCACCTTGCCTGGTCATGGCCACTGGCTCCCTGCTCGCAGGTGGTTTGTCCTTTGCCAGCTCCAGCCGTGTGAGAATGCAGTGGGGTGCTGTGGTTCCCCCAGACGCAAGGATCCTTATGTCAAAGCTCATCACCTGTGGGAGAGAGGTCCCATAAGCCAGCAGGCCAAAGCAAGAGCCTCTTAAAGCAGCCTGCAGGGCTGCTGGAGCACTATCACATGGTCCTGCTTGGCTGGGGTCCCTCTTTTAGGGGTCTCCTAACACTTCCATGGCAGTGTTCAAGGCCACTTTGGATGGGGCTTGGGGCAACCTGCTCTAGTGGAAGGTGTACCTGCCTGTGGCACGGGGTTGGAACTGGATGAGCTTTAAGGTCCCTGCCAATGCAAACCATTCTATGATTTTATGATTTTAACTGGTTCAAACTTAAACAGGGGAAGTTTAGATTGGATCTAAGGAAGAAGTTCTTTACTGTAAGGAAGGTGAGGCACTAGCACAGGTTGCCCAGGGAAGCTGTGAATGCTTCGTCCCTGGTGGTGTTCAAGGCCAGGTTGGACAGAGCCTTGGGTGACATGGTTTAGTGGGAGGTGTCCCTGCCCATGGCAGGGGGGATGGAACTAGATGATCTTAAGGTCCTTTCCAACCCTGACTATTCTGTGATTCTATGATTCTTCCATGAGGACAGCAGTTATTACAGGAAGCATGTGGAAGTGAGAGCATGCAGCACCCACAAGCTGCTTGTAACACTGTGCAGTCCCTCATGGATGTTCTACATGGTGGTGCATGACCAACACTGCAGTGTCTGCACTGCAAGGCTGAGCACGGTAATGTCTGATGCAACAAACCACTTTTTACCTGCTTATCATAAGGCTCAGCAGCAAAGGAGCTTGCAAAAGGCATTAAAATACTAAATACCCAAGCGACCAACACCATGGGAACTGTGCTGTACTTTATCAGCTTCTTGGGTCTCTTCCAGCGTCATTGTCCCTATGTGTTGGTTGCAACGCTGTGGGACAGCAGATTTCACCCATGTGGCTGGGAGATGGGGACACAAAGCTTCACACAGCTGGGAACACAACAGCTTGTCAGGAAATAGGCACAGGACTTGTTTTGCTGGAGACAGAAGTTTGATGAGATCAGCTCATGAATTCAGCTGAAGGCGCAGTGTAACTTTCACCTTTTTTAGAGGCCCGGAAGATTGGAAGCTGCCATAAACTTTAATGAGATACTTCTGTAAAACCATTAGTAGAAGCTGTTGAAAAGCAAGTTACAGCCGTTTATGGGGACTCGAGAAACTCCAGTAGTTATTCACTCAACGAGAGCTGGCACAGCAGCCTTCCTTTCATGGCATTGTTCCCTTTGTCAAGAACTTCCTCTTTTCTCTTGTCAGGTTTTAATTAAATTTGCCCAGGATGGGCATATTTTCCTTCCCACTTCTCCGAGGACCAGCCTGGAGCCGGATTCAGCTGAGCAGGGAGCCTGGATCACCAACTGGGCACTGATTATGGGAAAACCATGATCCTCAGCAAACAAAGGTCTCACCTGAAGCATCCCAAAGGGGGATGTAACAGGTGGCATCCACAGGTCCTGGCCTCTTGGCAACTGGATCTTTTAAAGCTAATTTAGAGAGACTCCTGATCTGGTCAGAGGAGAGGCAGATGTGGCTTTTGGACATATCAAATGGATTTACAGTGTTGCTAATGAAATCTGGGGAGAGGGCGAATCTCTTTGCTGCTTGGCTCTCCTATAAAATAGATTTAAAAAGGCACAATACCTCTCAGCCTTTCCCCAGATAAGAGAGGAAATCTGGCATGTCACCTTCAGGCTTTGTCTACAGGGCTGAGTCATTACTGCAGCTAATTAGAGGCTTCAAGCTGATTATGAGGACTGCAATAAGTGGAGTTATAAAATCTCTAGGCCTGATACTCCTTAATACAAAAGCCACTCTACGCCGTCTCCTGGCCTTAAAATACCCCCAGATGATGTAAAGTGCTCTTAGAGCAAATGGGATGAGTCCGTCTGCATTTGGAGAGAGCGGCACACATCATAGACCACCAGCATCTGAGGCTGATGGGACTCTCAAAGGCCCCATCTCCCCCCAGGTGAGATGAAAGCATCTTTCTGGTCACAGAGAGTCAGGTCTTTTACAACAGATAAAAATTAAAAACATATTCAGGCAGCTACTCAAAGAGCTGACTGATATTGATCCAACAAAAGCAGAACCAAATCTTGCCAAGTCCATTTGTGGGTACCTCTAGGGATATCATAAGACCTTAACAAGTCAGCATAACTCCTCTCCGGGTCAATTCTGCCAGGACTTCCATGGCTGAATGCTCCCTAAACTTTATGTGCATTTTAAACTCTTTATAAGCCTGAAGAGAAGAGCTCAACTTTTCTGTATCTGCTATACAGAGAAAGGAAAAGAGTTTCCTATGTTGTTTCAAAATAACTCAAAGCAGTAGATATCAGCCCATTCTCTACAGAACAACTTTTGAACCAATAGCACCAGGGATGCACAATGTTCTTGTAGCCTGGAGGTGACCATTTGGGAACAAGGTGCTTGCATCACACAAGGAAGAACCACCTTCCCCAAACCAGAGAGGACCCTGCCAGCCCAGCAGCCTGATAGCTGCTCCATATCCATCCATAGGGTCCTTCTAGAAGCTGCCAGTGATGCATCCCAGGGTGGAAGACCACACACAGGGCTGTAACCTTGGCATAGAAAGGAAGTTGCAAGGGGAAGCCTTATCTCTGACCTAAGCAGAGCTCCAAAAATACAACAATAGTCATGAGACCCGCAAGCCAGGTCACCTGGTGTAAGGTTACAGCTGCGGTGACATTTGGATTACAACATCATCCATCACGGCTTTGGGTCAGCAGATACGTGCAGACAGCGGGTTAGGTTTCCCCATGAGTAAAATAATGCAGGAAAGGCTGGTGAGTGTGGTCCCTCATCCTCAGCAGCTCCCTGAGCCTGTGGGACAGGGAGGGAGAGAGGTAGCTCATAGAATCACAGAATAGTTCGGGTTAGAAAGGATCCTAAGATCATCAAGTTCTAACCCCCCTGCCATGGGCAGGGACACCTCACACTAAACCATGTCACCCAAGGCTCTGCCCAACCTGGCCTTGAACATCGC
>JANEXQ010036029.1:0-21783 GCA_026283885.1 Poicephalus gulielmi
AATGCTCCATCCCTGACGGTGTTCAAGGCCAGGTTGGACAGAGCCTTGGGTGACATGGTTTAGTGTGAGGTGTCCCTTCCCATGGCAGAGTGGTTGGAACTATATGATCTTAAGGTCCTTTCCAACCCTAACTATTTTATGATTCTAGGAAAACAGGGCTTCAGCATGTATCAGCAGCCTGTTTTCCTGGAGTTGGGCCATGCACTTGGGATTTCCAGGTAAGGGCCCATCCCAGCACTGGGCAGCCTGCCATAGGGGCATTCTCTGGAGTTGTCTCTGGTGCACATAATTTGAAGAGTACCCCTCTGCCCTGGAAGTAAATGCTTCCAAAGCACTTCTTCTCTGTTCCTTCCACCAGGAAGGCAATGAATTATTCTGGGTTTGGAAAAGTGAAGCTTTAAAATTCTTGGGTTGCAGCTGCTTCTGCAAATGGTGCCATTTAGCCAAGCTTCATAGCACTGGACTTCTTGGCTCGGTATCACCCTTTATAAAATACATATTTTCTTGATAGGTCGAGCACCAGCGATTCCCTTGGTTCCATAAGGAACATGAAAGAATGGGTTTTGATTCCCCAGGAAGCTTGCAGTGTTTTAAGGGAGAGACCCTCACTTCATGCAATGCTTTGGATTATTGTTCTTGAATATCCTGCTTCACATTATTTAATTCTGCAGATTTTTTTTTAATTATCTTATTCCCAGGCAATAAAACACATTTGCTGTAACACAGACAAGCCAAAAGAAAAAGAATTGTTTCACTTTCGGGATGTTTTGGCTCTGCTGATGGACTTCGTGGTGGCTCCTGGCTCTCCCATCATGGAGCAAACTGGAAGTCCAGACCTATACGCTATGGACAGCATGGCTCTGGCCCCATGCACCACAGCTCTTTTCTGTTTCTGGATAGCTGTTAGCAACTCTCAAGGCAGAGGAAGGCGCACCGTTGCTTTCAGAGCAAGATTTCAAGGTAGGCATGTGTGAATTGAATTGTAAATAAGAAGCAAAGGGTCTGGCTTTCTCAATGCAGTTGTATTGACTTCAAGAACACTTACCCTGATCGCTGCCCATGCACAAGCAGATTTTGGCCCCATGTGCAGGCTCTTGACTTGCACAATACAAGGAAAAGTGATGCCAAAACATTAATTATGAAGCATGAATGGGTAAAACACAAAGGAGATTATTTTGTACTAATGGTTTAGCAAAGGCATTCAGACACTTCTAAAGTTAGCACGTTGTGCTGCCAAAAGAAACAGTGCAGCAGGGGAAAAATACCTCACTATATAGCTGTCTACCAGCAGATATGTCCTGTTTTTCAGCCCAGACAAATAAAGTGTGGCTCTGCCAAGTATACACTTCGGCTTTCTTTTCCTTATGTGGGATAAATACTTCCCCCCTCTTCCAAAGTTAGTACAGCAATTCATGAAAAATCAAAGCTGTATCTGATAATAATGTGGTGCATTATCTGAAGTAAAGACCTTCAATCACAGAAATTACCTTGTCTCATCAATTAGCTGAAACCTCACTCAGCCTGTAATAGGGACTCTCTAATTCACATGTGGCTTGTGATTGCTGTTCCCAGCATTGCTAATAGCTTCAGTTAGCATTGTATCAGGCAGAACTGTGTGAGAAACAAAACACGTTTGGCGAATGCACATTTTATGAGCGAAAATGCTGTTCTAAAAATACATTGCCTTGCTCATGCTGAGAACTGAGAAGTTAGCAAAAGTCATGATTGAAGTTGCTGTACAGCTTGGTTTGAGCTTCCCTGTGCTTGTTTTATAATACAACTATAAACATGAGAGCACGCAATTGAAGGCCTTATCAAGTATATATGCAAAAGTAAACTAAATGAAGGTTACATTAGCAATCTTATTTCTGGCACTTCTTGACTTCTGAGTGCCTGATGCTACAGTTTCAATGCTCATGCAATCTAATCTTTGTGTGTGACATAGACAGTATTAAATGTCCCTCAAAGTAACACCACCTGCCACTGAAATATCAAAGGGTCTCAGCTGTTCACTGTATATTGTAAGTAATTACACTAAGTAACGAGTCTTTGTTATTTTGCTACCACATAGGGCCCACCGAATAACCACCCTGCATAACCATCTGCAGGGTTCCTTGTCCTCTCTGGCGTGGAGCTCCTCACTGCAGGAGCCAGTGGTACCCCCAGGAGCACCTCAGAATCTCTGGGGTGGCAGTAGGTTAAGAAGCTCCTCCTCCAAGCAGACTGGGAAAGCAGAGAGTTAGGCATGTGCATCTGCAGAAACAGGGTCTTTGTTGGAATTGTTCCCCTTTTACCTTTAGCCTAGGGTTGCCATTTCAGTATATAAATCAGTGACAGTTTTGGCAGTGGATTAACTTGATATAAACCACATAGCATTCCTCCTCCACCAACATGCCCAGTCTGTAATTTATATTCTTTTGTTTTTGATGGATTTCTTTTCTGAGAACATTTTACACCACCATTCATTTTGAAGATAGATCGTTTTGCAGTGTTTGATAGATCAGCCTTGGCACTTGGAAAGCTGGCATCCAGATGTACAGCTTGCAAAAAAGATACACTCTTGTTCAAGGGAGCAGCGGTGGTATGAGATCACCTTATATGGACCTTGCTATCTTCCCCTGCTAGCAGAAAATTGATTTCTTTTGCAATGAAAATTCCTCAAAGCAATCCTTTAACACTGGTAAAAGATGTACAAAATGGGAAAGTACAAGCCAGTGCATTCAGAGTGAGGAATTATTAACAGTAATGTAACTTACTGGCATGACAGCAGGGATAAATTTGGACTGTAGACTCTGGAGTTAAGGTTTAGGAAACAGCAATCTTTGTTTAAAGATGCAACTCAGGAATTAATCAGGATGAATAATATGATAATATACGAACAGCAGCATTTAGAAACTCCTGAGTGTTTCAAGGCTTTGTTGAGCCAAGCACACATCCTAATAGACAGTGCTGTCTCAGAGAGTTTACCATCTTGTGAGTTGAGGCTGATAAGAAGTCAGATAAAGGAAGGATTAATATGCTCATTTTGCAAACAGAGAATCAAGCCATAGCATGATTAGGAGCTAAATTTACAAAAAGGGCGCAGACTTTCCAGTGCTTTGCTCTCAGGTGCATTGATTGCTGGAGGCCAGCACAGCACCAGCAAACTTGTGGCTCCTGAATGGCTGCATGAAAGAAGTGCCAGTGGATGGGATCTGCTGAAGAAAGAGCTCATGGTGCTTAGGGGGTGTGATTCATCCTCAGGGAAACAGTGAAAGGAAGTGGGAAGGAGACATCTCTTCCTGAGGAGACCTCAGTGCTTGTCACTGTGCTTCAGGGTTCTAATTCAGCCTCTTTGCTCTAAGTCATCTGTCTTCACGCTCAAGGTTCCAACTGTTCGAGCATATTTGTTCTGAGGAGCCAACTATGGCCTTGTAATTAGGTTTTGTGTTTGCTCTGCTTCTCAAGAAGTTTCAGCAAACAACAAACATAGTTTGGGGAGCGAGCGGTCTGTAGGTGTCACTGGGGCAGGTTGGGAAGTGAGCAAGCCACAGCTCAATCCTGTCCCGCCTGGCACAGCTGGATCAGCAGTTGTAGGAGCAGGGGGCAGTCAGGTATAGTGACAGGGTACAGGAGAAAGTCGGGGAATCTTTCCCAGCTGTGTAACCTCTTGCGGGCCCCACCACGACATCCCTCCTCTGGATCAGGTCCAGGACTCCTGCTGTCAAAACAACTGAATTTGCGGACTGAATTTAACTAATATGCCTCTGTCTGTTACGCAGTTTGTCAGTGATACGTCATGTCACAGATGACGACCATGACAAGCACAGCCTCTTTGCAAGGGGGATCACAGAAATCACGTGTCCTGATAAGAGGAGCCTTCCCCAGAGCTTCACTTGTGCAGTGCAGAAGCTTTTGTGCCAGTGTCTTACCCTGCCACAGGTTCTTTCACAAAAGTCCACCTCTAAAGTTACAGTGCATCATGGGGCATTAGTGATAAATAAATGCAGGCTGGGTTTAGCAAGGGAGGTCGAGGATGCCAAAGCACCCCTGCCTCCCATTCCCACCAGAAGAGATGAGGATCTGTTGTGTAACAGCATATCCTTGTTGGAACTGTGCCCACACTGCTGTGGAAGCTGCCGCAGAGCCAGGTTTTTAACATCACCCCCAGGAAATAACTGGGGAGGTGCCAATGCTGTTCCCAGCAGCTGATTATTTGATATGAACCATGAGAGCTGCTTAAGATGTAACGCCACATGCACAGGGTAAAATCCTGCCCTGAAGCAATCTGTGTGCAGGTGAATCCTGCAGGCAGGCAAAAACCTGCTTCAGCGTTGTCCTGGTGAGCTGCCAGCATGAGCTGTGGGCTGCCCAACACTGCATCGCAGAGGAGCCTTTATTCCCAGGGGGCCCGCATGTGAAGCCCCTAGTGGCTTTTAAACTCATGCTTACTGGATGTAAAATATATGCAAACCAGCCAGGGAGAGCTGACTAAATGTCACAGGAAAGTGAAAATAGATCTCAACTCAAATATAAAGCTAACTGTTTTCCAATAGGGAAGGGGATCTCTGTTTTTCTACACAGTACTGCAGGGAAAGGCCATAAAAACTGTGGTGTCACAGAGGGTAGAAGTGGTGCTGCCCAGAGCAGGGTCTGTAAGCTGGGTCCTTTTTCAGAGTGATGCTTTGACATCAGTTATCTGTTTTTCTGCCATCAAATTAAAAGGAGATTCCTCTTCCTGGCAAGACATCCCAGTAGTTCAAATTCCTCTCTGCTCCTTGGACTGAATTATTTAAGAGCAGTACTAAACTATCCCAAAGACCACTTTTATACATAAGTACAGCTTTATATTCTGTTCTGTTCCTATCAGACCTTCCTCAGGACACAAATAAAACATGTTCTTGGGAAAGAATGTTGCAAGTTTGCAGGCTTCTGTCTCCACTCTTTAATGTGCTTTTCTGCTCAGAAAAGGTGGCATACTTGAAAAATGCAAATTGAACATATTTTATGCTTACAGAAGGAAATACATTTTCAAATTAGATATGTGACTCTTTCAAAACCTTTGAGGTGAGTTATTCAGCTGGCATTGAAGTGCATTATGTCTCACCATCAATAAATACGTCTTTTAAATGAAAGGCAGGGCCATGTTTTCTCAAAGCTATGTTTTGACACTGCTTTGTTTCATAGATAGATGTTACTTCTGAGACTGCTTCAGGTTTAAATTTTTCTTATTTCTTTAGTAGAAATGAATAACAGAATTTTGGCTCTTCAGTTTGTAGAGAAAGGATCTATATACACGTTGCACATTTTCACTGGTCTGGAAACAGAGTGACTTTAATTAGGCTCTATAGAGCAGACACTCATGAATGAGAAAGAAATAAAAAACCCTTCATTTTACATGTTGAGTTCTGACACCAAATGTAAGAACAACAAAGCTCCTATCAGTGCCTCCCCAAAGGTCACTTATTCTGTTATCACTTACCCCCAAAGGCCTGCTATTCTATTGTGTCTGTGTGTGAGCAACTCTTATTTTCCTCATCATCCTTTTTTCTACGTCGTGATGCCAGCTGTGATGAACAGATACGCTCCTATTGTCTACCATTAAGTCAGTGCCTGGGGAAGTGCAGGAGATGAGAAGATATCTGACTACATCTCTTTCCCCTCTGATTATAGCAGCTAACAGGCAAATGGAAGGAATATAGATGAAGAAAGTAATTGAAGACGAGTTCCTTCAAGGCATTTAACCATCATTTTCAAAGCTTTGAGGATATTGGCACTTCTCTGCTCACACTAGAGGAAAGGGGAGGGATTGTGACTGTAGATACATCTAAGGATTATGGTCCTTGACAATGCCCTCCTCCCTTTCATCCGTTGCATTATAGTTGGTGTATGAGCAGTGTCTGTAACCCACTGGCAGCATTTGCAAGGTGGTTTTGAATATAGGTACCACTCATGGAGGGCATGCTTTAAAAGAAAATAAGAATGTAATGGTAAAGAACATCACTGGGCTGTTGCAGTTAGTATTGGCATTAAGTAGAGAGGCTGGATGGTGAAGTGATAAACATTTTCTGTTCTCAGCCTTGTGTTTGTAAACCCAAGAGAAATCAACTTCCTGTGTTAGAGGACTTTAGCTATACTAGTGAACCAAATGCTGACAGAATGTTGTATCTGCTCCGAGGTTGGCTGGCTTGTCTGCCCTGGTCTACGCTATGGACTTCTCCTCACCTCCAGAGCTGTGTGGCTCTGTCCAGACTGCTTTTGGAACTGGTTCCTGCTTTGTGCTGTCTCCTGAGCAGTGTGTGGGAGAGCAGTAGCACATCAGGCCAAAAGCTTGCCGACAGAAAATTGAATTCCCATGCCCAGTCTGATGCCCTGGCACTTTTAATTCACTAGAATGCTGCACTTTGTATCTCCAGTGTTCACACTGGGTCTGATCACATCCCTTAGAAACAGTATGTTCTGTCTGACCCTGTTCTAGAGCCTTTGCTATCAGCATCCCCATTTGGACTATTTTAGCAAGAGCCTTTAGCCATCTTCCTAAACATGTCTCTGGTATCTGGATTTTTTCCTTTCTGACCCTGCTAGGAGACCAAGCAGGATGGGTGCTCCTCAAAATGCAGTGATATTATGTAGAAAGGGAAAGAGAATAAAAACTGATTTAGCAGCTCCTCTTTAACAGAAAAAGAGTAAGAAGAAACGCAGAGATGGCAAATTTCTGTTTCTATTCTGTGCGTGGATGGTACTATTTAAACATAACTGAGCTGACTGACACAGGAGTGTTATTTTTTTGGATATTCCTGAAAATTCTTTACTATCTGGGATACCCTTTGTGAGAGATTTCTGAGATTAGTTCCTGGTGACAGCATTTGTGCACTAGGAGCTCATAGAGGAAACTGAATGTTATCTCTTGCTAACAGGAGGGATATTTGCTCACTGCCAATGACTTGATACGCTATGTGATGGTCAAAGGCTGGGTTAATTTTATGGGGTTGCTTTTCAGTTCCTACAGGTGGATGACATTTGAGATGCAACAATACAAAGTGTTAGACAGCCTCACACAGGATGGACCAGCTGGGATATGGTGTGATGGAAAATCATTGTCTCCTGAATAATTTCTTCAGTTCTGCTTTTTTTAGCAGCAAACCAGAACAAACTGTGCTTCTTGCCCCAGAGAAAATAGGACCTTCTAAAGTGAGATTTTTCTCTCCTGTATGGCATCAGATCCCTGTTAGAGTTAGGCAGAAACCTTCATAGCCCTTACTTTTTTCCAGGGTTCTACCTCATAGTAACCCGTGCTGAGCAAAGGCTCCTTGACAGCATCTCAGGGACGTCAGGCTTGGGTCAGGAGCCATCCAGGGGGCATTCACCTGGGGTTGCCTGGAGGTGGCTATGCAGTTTTGGAGGCCAGGAGGATTTAATAATATGGATGAGGCCGGGCTATGCTGTTTGGTCTCAGGGCAGGGCACAGATGCACCTGAGGCTCAGGGTGTGTGTCTATGTACACGGTAGCACTGGACAGGATATATTAGACAAGACGGCTGAGATAGAAGCAGGTTAGTCAAAATTGTGCTTAGAGTGCAGATTGTTAGGACCTTCACACCTGCAGTGCTATTCACTTATTTACCGTGAAAACAGAGCAGGAAAAATTCCCCTGAGGAATTCTGAGCTGCGGCCTTGGCTGGCATCACTTAATATGCATCAGCGGGGCACAGCCTCAGTGGTGTGGACCAAAATACCCTGGAGAAATGGAAACCCAGCACTGTACACCATCAAGTAACCTTGTGAAACAGTGACACAGGCACAAGTCTGGCTCTGCTCCAGGAAAACCCTTTTTCACCTTCCTAATGAGCAGGGGCCTCACCAGGGAGTGAGGGAGATTCATGACCATTTTACCTGACGTGCTCTCTGTAATTTACTGTTCTCATTACTGAACATGAGATGATTTTTCATAGCAAGTCTGGAGGGAACTGGAACTGCACAAGCATTGTCCATGCTCTTGTGTCAGAGCCTATTTAATGTTGAAGCTGATTAAATGCCTACCTTCTTACAAATCATGCAACATAAAAAGGACTGCAAGTCCTGCGGAGGGGGAAAATTTAATGAGGGTGGTGAATGTGAAGTACAAAATCTGAATGTTGACTTCTAAAGGTTTGAAATTGATACAAAACAGGATCAGGAAAAGATCTTCAACTTCCCAATCTAGAATGAAGCTGCTTTTTTTTTTTTGGCACTGCCGAACCCTGGTTACTAGAAATGAGGAAAGGTGCTACTGAATGCATTGATTCCCACATTGAAGTGTTGAGATGAGAAGGGGACCTCTAAGTACCCTTCTGAGTTGTTCCTCCTCCGTGTATTTGATACAGGCTCAAGTGCTGGGAGAGGTGGTGGTGCTCCCTGGTCTCTCTCCATGTCTTTCCAGGTGATGCCCCCTACTCCTAATGAAGCGACAGAGCATTTCCAGCTGCCAGCCCTCCTCCTTCTCTAGTCCTTTGCAAAAGCGAATTGGCTTCATCCTGCCCTGCAGCCACAGCTGATGCTACAGTGAAGGCCTTAAGTGTGAGGTTAGCCTCCGACACACATCTCCAGAAATGTCCTCTTTAAAAAGAGCTCATACCATATGCACTCAGTGAAAGCCTGTGCTCCAGATGTGATCTAGCTACCCTCCCTATCTTTAGGAACACTGAGGTACGTGATGTTGCTGAGGATGGTGCTGTAAAAAATGAAGTAACAAGGCTGCATGTATAAACTCTGCCCTTGAAATGTGGGAGACCAAGACGCTTATAGCTGGAATTTCAAATACAAGCACTTATAAGGAATTGACCTTGAAGACTTGTCAATGCCTTGAATCAAAATGGTTTATATTGCTTCTAAAATCATATTCTCAGATCTGCTACTCCCATTATCCATACAGATGTCTAATCCTCTTTTGAATTGTGCTAAGCTCTTGACACTGATACTGTCTCATGAAGTAGGTTCTGACTTTGTAATATTTTGATTTTCTTTTTTATTTGACATTGTATAGTTTGTGGCTTGTGATTTTATTGAATACCCTCTTTTCCTTGTATTATGGGAGGAAAAATAACTGCCCTTCCTTTTCATCACTTTATCCTTATATTATTCTGTTTACTTCAACTGCTTCTTTCTTAATCATCTTTTCTCTCAGGTAAGAGTCTCCATCTTTATGTCTTCTCTTCTCTGGCATGCCCCTGAACACATCCAGTGCCTTGCTCCAGTGGGATCTAGGCAGAGGACTACAAGCAGATGATAATGTGATGAGCTTATTTGATGAATACATTCAAGGAGGGCATAAATGGGAGAATATTATAATCTCCTTATGAACAATAAGCAAGTAGAAAAATGGCTGAATTAAGTAAATTATTCTCTATGAATTATGTGTCCAGTTCTGTCACTAGCGCTTAAGCATCATGGTGACCAACTAATTAAAAACTGTGGACTAAAATTTATCATATTGAATAGAAAGAAACGAAACGTTGTGCTCAGGTTATTCAAAAGCTGAACTTGGACGTTTACCTTAAATTATCCATACTGATGTGAGGTATGTGATCACTGATAGTTGTAGCAGAGTTTTAAATAAAAAAATAGTCACTGTTTAATAACCCCACCAACTGTAACCCGAACGTTCTTTAGTTAATGCACTCCTGTGTTTTGTGTAAGGATGAAGGATGGATAATCCCCAGAAGGGGAGGATTATTCATTTTTTCTTTTGAAAGTTTCAAAGAGCATTTCAAATCCCAGAATTATTTATGTAACATTTCTGAAAATGAAAGTCTTTGAAATGCTTGCAATCACTTAAAAGCAGACTGTGAAAGGACTGCAATGACAGGAACTGCTATTTATGTGGGATGAAAGCCAGCCCTGTTGATCTAATTTTATATTGTAATAGACGGGATTATTGATCCTGCCTTTTCTTGGCTGATGCTCTTAAGTGTTTTGTGCACAGCTTTCTCCCAGCTTCACTCAACCTCTCTTTTGGGTCAGTGACCTTTCCCAAGCTTTTTCCTTTGTGAAGAATGTGCAGGCAGTGATGGTACCCATGAGCGGCTCAGACATCGATTTTCGCTTCATGGCCATCTGAAACCTTTTGTGCAGTGCTTGGGAAATTGCTTGAGCCTCGCTGACAGCTTTCCTCCTTGCCCTTTCCATGACTGTCCTGAACAGGTTTCTTAACCACACTGAGGTTTCTTATCACTTGGAAAAATAGCTCTATAAGTAATCTTCCACACACAATAAAAGCTGGTGGCATTTTATATTGAAAACATTTCATGGGCTGAAATACTCTGTCTTTACAGAAATTTAATTTAACTAAATTTTGGCAGGTAATTTGTAACTGCCCTCCAAAATCAGAAAAAGCCTTTCTAAAGCTCCGGAGAATACTGTAACATGTCTGCCTGAATTATGCCATCGGCTGGGGCTGTTCTGGCTAGTGGATTGAAGCTGACAAACCTCAGAGGGGTTTGGCAGGATGGAAAGGCGAAGAAGAGGTTTCTGAACATGGATTCCCACTCGGGTGGCTGTCCAGGCAGTGGACAGTTTGTAGGGGCAGCGTGATATGGATGGTTCCAGGTTTGTGGCGGGGCCTGGGAGAAGCAGCAATGGCACGCAGCACCTTCCTCAGTCAGCTCCATGCAGAGAGTTTGTACAAAATACCTAAACATTAACTAGGTTTTTACATACCAAGAAGGAAATGGCAGCCTGCAGTTTCTGAGTTTGAGCCAGAAACCCTTGCCTGCAAGCAGCATTGTCTTCATTTATAACACATCTTGGCCAATTTGAAAGAAAAAATTATCTCAGTCATAGGACTGGGTCTATTTACAGGGAAAATTCATGGTGTAGAAAGGGCACCAGGCAGGTGAAATTTGTTCTATGCTGCCCCAAACTGGGAACAACAGCTTTATATGTTCTTATACAAGAAGTCAGCAATACGATTAAGTAGCAGCTTAACATTTTAGACCAAGCATTATAAGTCTGTAAATTGGCAAGCTGGTTTCTAACAATACTCAATAATTCATTTCCTGATTTCATCCCATAATGTCTGATAGAACCCATTTAAGGCAAATGTGAATGAACAAAACGGGATTTATGCTGGATTTGTTGCTTTGCTCCTCTGCAACTCTGGCTCTCATTATCACACAGCTGATCACAAATTGCATAAAATCTAAAAGTATGGAAACATAAACCTGTAAATCATCTATCAGAAAAGTCCTCAAGATGGATACTGAAACCATACCTTACTCACATGACACAGGAATAAGCAAAAAACCTCAAATAAGCATTAAAAAACAAGTATTTGAGGGCTGGCTGGGACTGCAGGCATGGGCTGCTCCATAAGGAGGTGCAACAAGTGCCTCTTTGCAGAAAAGCAATTGCATTCCTGGGGAAGTATGAGGCCAAAGCTGGAGGGACTGAGCAAAGCAGGATGTGGAACACACTCCGTGGAACACATTGCCTGCAGTGTAATATTATGTGGAGAAGCAGAATGTGAAAGTAAACCATGGAAAATGATTAATTTACAGGGAGCTATAGGCGCAGAGTTTGCGACACTGACAGCCTATCCAAATTCCCTGATCTTATCCAAGTTCTTAAGTTACTTCCTAGTAATCCATATAATTAGGATTTTTAAAGAACTGTAATTATGCCCATTAGAGTTTTAGCAGCATGTTTATATGTTATAAAACAGCATCAGCTGTGTATGAAGCAGATAGACATTTTAGCACAAGTCAAAACTCAGAAACTTTTATCTCCCAGTTCCGGTTGGCTGCTGAGCTCCAGCCTGCCAGGGTGCTGCTGAAGACAGCTGCAAAGAGCTAGCAGCAGAAGGTAGCTTCGGGGGGGCTGAAGACACTTATATTTTCCATCTGGAAAGCAAATCGAAGGATGCAATTAATTTTCTGACAAATACTAGTGCTAGAATTGCTGAGATGCCAGAACAGTTTTCTTCTAGGGTGCTTTAGTTATCGTAATCAATAAAAATCTAATTTTGAGGCGGAAACCATGCCACCAGCAAGCATAGTTGCTCCATGTGTGCGTGTGTTGTGGGGTCCAGGCTGGCAGAAGAGCTGGATGTTGTAATTGCAGGTTGTAATAGATGTACAGGGCACAGCAGCAGCCTGCATCGATGGGCAGGGGCTGATGTGCAGCCGATGCTCTCCCAGTGATGATGCACACCATGCCGAGCAGGACAGCAGGCAGTGTGTTAGGAATGAGTGATGCAGCACCATGGCAATTTTTATTTTCTCTCCAAAATGATGGATTAAGGTCTTCATGAAGGACTTAGAGTTACACACAAAGCCAGAGAGGCAGCTGTGGCTTTGGGAAGCTATTCTCTTTCTTCCCCTATTGCCTTCCTGTTTTCTCTCTGTGTTCCTTGTTGCTTCCTCTGTTTTCCTCTCTGTCAGCTCTGTGACACCCATGATTTCACAACAGGGGTGGTTTTGAATGTAGTTACTGTGATGCACACAATCAGCACTAAATTCTTCACTTTATTGTGTTCCTTTACTGCAGTGATACATTTTTTTTTCCAAACCCAGGCTCCTGCAATGGCCCCTGTTAAGTCCTGGTTGTGTCTATGGTGTTTCACAGTCTGTGGTCTCCACGCTGTTTTATTCTTAGAACAAACTCTCTTGCTGATGATATCTTGGGTCCTTTCTGTCACTCTTTGTGTATCTACTCAGAAACTTCCCACAAAGATAAATTTTTGTCTTCCTGAGTAGCTTCACTGGACAGTTATGTAGGCATTGAATAGCACAGGCACAAGCCCATTCTCTTGTGATATGCCTCTTTTTTTAGCTCTACCTGTGGCTCCATTTCTTGCCTATGTCTTGATATAAAATCACTGTTTCTCTAATAGCGCTTAATTTCTTTGGGATCTTGCAACTGTTAATTGCATTATAATTACTACAAAAGTGGTGGCTGTGTGTGCAAAAGTCATCAGACTGATTCCTGCAGCTTCCTCTCATGCTACTTATATTCTGCAATTTTATCGCAGTAGCACAGAGGGCTCTCAGGCAAAAGCAGAGCAATGAAACCATTTTGCAAAGCCATTGCGAAAATACAGACTCTTTCCCCAAGGGTTAGCAGTCTGAATGAACAAGAGGCTAAAGGAAATGTCATCATTTCACACTGAGAAAGAATATCTTACAAAGAATATAAGTGACATATAGGTCTGACAGTGCTGAGAAGTTATTTTTGAAGCTCAGGGGAAGGAAGTGTTACCCCAGTGTTTGGGAAGGACAGCACTTGATTTCTTCATAGCAGATGACAATGAAAATATCAAAAGACTCTAATAATCAAGGTAGTTATCAGCTTGTACAATCAGCAAGGAATGAAACGTGCCTCATACAATCAATTTGATGTACAACCTGCCCATGGAAACGAGGACTACAGCAGATTAACGCCTTGTCAGGGTGACACAGAACACGTACAGAGCTCCACCACACCATGTGTGGAAGATGTGCTCATCACTCCGATGGCAGTAGGATTGGAGCTGCTTTTTTTGGGAATGGCTTTTCCACTGAAAGCCCTTTCCACGTGAATCGTATGGAGTTATTTACCATATTCCCCCCAGAGCTAGGGGCTGTTTGCTTAAGTCCCCATGCTGCCTGCGGAGGACGATTCACACCATAAGCAGCAGCCACCAAACTTCGCAGGGCTGCAGCACTGCAGCAAAAATAGAAGCAGGGCTCTGCTTTAAAAAGGTTTCAAGGTGCCACATTGCTCAAAGCCGCGTGGTGTCACGAGGGGAAGCACAAAAGGGAAAAGAGTCTTTTATCATAAGTCACGGTTTCTCTTTGAGTCCTTTAGGGATGGGATGGGTCATGGGCCAGAGCATAGCTTCAACTGCTGTGGATGAAAAGGCATTTCTGTTCAGCAAGTGTTCATTGATCTGTGTGGAAAAAGTTGGTGGAGATCAAGCTGCCAACCCCTCCCCTCCCCCAAGGCTTGTCCTTTTGGGGCCATGTGGGTGGATGTTCTGAGCACATCTGCTCGTGGGAAGGCTGTTGTGGCCAAAGAGGGGGCTCCAGCTTCCTCCAGCAGTGGAAACACAGATTTTCTTTAATAAAAAAAAAGGTCAGGGGGTGCTTTGTCTTGCAGGAAATCTCTGTCTCAATTACAGAAGCAAGACTGTGATTCAGAGGTGGGAGATGGACGGGCTGGAGGTTAAGGAGGTGGCCTTGGTCCCTGGAAAGCAGCAGCCTGGCTATGACTGTGCCAGATGGTCCTGCCTATGGGCACCTCTTTGTCAGAGGCGTTGTGATACCTGCACTTGCCATCACCAGCCCCAGCTTCTCAGACATAATACGTATCTGATGTTGTCATGGGCAGCTGTGCTGCTTGTGTACTTGGTTTACTCACTTGCAGCTCCCTGTGTTCCACTGCCACCCTCTACTCTGGGCATCAAGACCTGGCTGCTGGCAATTGCTCTGGCTGTTGGTAAGGTAAGGATGTCCACACTGAACCCAAAATCCCCACAGGAGCTGTGCATCTTTGAGTCTGTAAATGCTGCTCTCCACTCTCCCCATGCACTTCTGGGATTTGGCTGAACCAGTAAAACTTATATTTAGAAATCCAAATAAGAGAGCCTGTGGGGCACCCAGCTGCTGTGGCAGTGTGGGAACTGTGGAAATAAAATGTCCCAGTTGTTTCCAGACCTTTCACTTGGGTTTGCTCTTACGTTTTCGACATCACTTTGATCTCTGATCTATAAGGCTCTGTTCTTCTCAGAAGCCACGGTCCAGTTTCAAGTTATCCAAAGAAACACGTAGCTAGTCTGAACATTTCCAAGTTTCTACAGCTAAATTCCTGGGTTTCAAGTTTTCAAGGCACTGAGCAGTTAAATTTCCAAACCCCTTGTGTAGCATCTCTAGCTCTTCACCTCGGTGTTGTCGCTCATTCTGGGACAAAAAGTGGATTTTCTCCCTTGTTTCTGGAACTGTTATTCACCCAGGCATTTGGTGTTTCAGTGGCTGTATTCTGCAAAGCTCTGCAGCCCGTATTATTTCAGATGGTTCATAGGAAACCAATTTTAGCTGTGACAAAATGTTCTGAACTTGCTACCACATTTTTATTGCTCTTTGGCTCTGGATTGATTTTCTCTCATTAGCTGGATCTGACTGCGGCTTTTTTTTATCAGACAATCCTGGAAAGCAGCAAATCAGTCTGGAGCTCAGCTGCACAAAGGGAAGTTGCTTTGCTTATTGATGCATGCTTTTAGATCACTTAAAATGTAACAAGAGCCAGCGATTTAGCTGAATTGGTTTGGTTTTCAGCTTTGATTGAAATTCACAGTTTAGAACATTAGCAGAATTACTTTGCTGGAGATTCTTATCTTCCCTGGCTAATTTGAATGAAGTGAGGTATGTAAATGTATGTACTTTGCAAGCTGTTATCTTTACCATTTCAAAACAAGATTGATTCAGGCAAAAAGCTTTAAAACCCAAGCAGAGGATGATTGCTGGAGGCCTTGACTGGGGAAGAGGGCTGTGATTTTGCCTACAGTTTGTAAAGACAGCTAGATAGGGTGTTTTTGCAGAGCTGAGGAGAGAAATGAAGGCAAATTTGACAGCAGTGACTGTCATTTAAAGGCAGAGAGAGCAAGGATGCCTGTCTGCTGGAGATATAATCCTGGCTAATATTTTTAATGGAAACTCCTTAGGTGGGAAGTGGCATCTGAGGAACCTGTGGGAGACAAGGTGCATCTAGGAGACAAAGCTGAAGAAGATACTGGAGTTCAGACAGGGCTTTGAGGGAGCTACGGAGGGGATTATTAGGCAGCTGAATATTTTGAGGTATATGTTGAATTAGACAATCTGCAGGAAGAAAAATTACCTGGGGGCAAGTGAAGCTGCTGAACCAGGCTTGAAGCATGTACCGCCCGAGCTAGAGAAGGGAAAGGAGAAACAGAGGGAGAAGGCAGCAGAAGAGCAGCCAGCCCTACACAGAGAGAAGTGGAGAAGCAGAGGTAGCTGTTGGATGTAGTTGGGAATGAGATACCCTATCACTGAGATAGAGCTGAAATACCTTTACTCTCACACTAATGCTCTCAGAGCTCCACTCTCCTGCTGAATCTTGGTTTCATGCCAATATGAGTGCAAGTGTTTGGGTCTAGGCAGGCAACAAACAGACAAGTCAGATGTGAAAATAGCTGGGAAAGGAGTGAAGGAGGCATGGGAAATGCCTGAGCTTTGCTCACA
Source organism: Poicephalus gulielmi (assembly GCA_026283885.1). Taxonomy (NCBI): domain Eukaryota; kingdom Metazoa; phylum Chordata; class Aves; order Psittaciformes; family Psittacidae; genus Poicephalus; species Poicephalus gulielmi. The sequence goes on from JANEXQ010036029.1 coordinate 16,191, forward strand.
GAGCTGCTTGAGCAGCCAGTGCTGGGGGAGCCTCCAGATGACCCTCTGAGAAAGAGAGACCACCCATCATCATGCTGCAGCGTCTGGTGACCATCATTAGATTCATACAAATAGGGCATTCTGTTGTAGGAGACCCTGGAGAGCAAAAGTCTATATGGGCTGAAGAATGATGGCCTATGTAGAGCAGGGGTTTGCATTTTTGCCAGAATAACCTCATAGAATCATAAAATTGTTTGGGTTGGAAAGGACCTTAAAGCTCATCCAGTTCCAACCTGCTGCCACAGACAGAGACACTTTCCACTAGACCAGGTTGCTCAAAGCCCCTTCCAACCTGGCCCTGAACACTGCCAGGGATGGGGCAGCCACAGCTTCTCTGGGCAACCTGTGCCAGTGCCTCACCACTTCCACATAAAAAATATTTTCCTTCTGTCCAATGTAAATCGACCCTCTTTCAGTTTAAGACCCTTGCCCCTTGTTCTGACATTACAGGCCCCGGTGAAAAGCCTCTCCATCTTGCTCCTTACACTTTTTCTCTCCTATACCAGTCCCTGTGGTTTTCTTTTTTGTTATTTTTTTAACCCCCAGCAGGAAATGAGATGGCTGTTTATTGGTAGACACTGATTTATTTTTAGTGTTGTAGTATGCATATTGACTTCTTGGACTGAAAATGGTAAGATTACAGTTTGGTTTTACAGTGGAGGCTCATGTTAGCATGATTAATTTTCAGCATTGAATAGTCTTGCACTCAAGGCAGATACTCATATTTTTGAGATAGTTTCTGTCTTTTAGTATTAGCTAGTATTTCCTTGCTCAGCATTTGTGCCCATGAAAAGTGCTTTCCTACAATCCAAAGTCACTAAAAAAGATTTCCAGCAAGGTGATAAGAGTTAAAACACACCCTCTTTCAAATACAGTCTCAAATCTTCCTTGCTTGGAAAGGAGGGATCTCTGTAAACAAGTAAGGCATGGCAGTGATCCCACTAGGGGAAGGGCTACAGCAAGCGTCACTGGGGAAAGTTCTGCTTTCTCATGCATGTGGATCTGTGCTACTGCCACCAGCATTTGTCCTCCAGCAATGCCTAAGCTTGCTAAGCAGTCTGCCAGTGGATGCAGGGGGATAGCAGCTCTGCTCTACAGAGATACTGAAGAAATGCCACAGGCAGCAGCAGAGCCAAGCACAGAGCCCAGCTTTCAATGCCCTGGCAGTGCCTGTCAGCCCATGGATGCTGCATCCCCAATGGCTGTGGGAGCTCCAGCATTGGTCAGCATTGCCTGGACATCAGCACTAGCTTCCCTCTCATCTGGTAAGATTTAAGGATGAAAGCAGGCTGCCTCCCTCAGCTCGCCCTTAAAAGGAAAGGAAACCTTGCTGAGCAGCTTTAGTGGCCTTTGGAACCTTCCCTTAGGAGAAACAAAGATGACTTTGCCACCAGTTCCTCAGAACAGGCTGAAACATCAATGCATTTAGGGGCTGCAATATATGAAAGATAATAAAACTGTCAAAAAAAGCTTTAAAGTCCAATGTGTGGGAGTAACAAAGGGCACCCAGCAATACAAATAAATACAAGGCTGCGAAGACTTTTTTTGTTGTACCACAAATTACATGGGATCTTGTGGGCATGGAGCAAGCCTCATGGTTTCCCCCTCGATGGTGGTTTCCTGCTGCAGGTGATAAGTGTGTCATATGATTGTCATCTGGATCTTGTTTCCTAAAAGCATTTAAAAAATGCTTCAAGTTATATTTTCAAATTGTTCCACTGAACACCTCCAGACCTGCACCAGAGTAAGTGAACTAACAGCAGCACTTCACATTTAGAAGCTCTAAGGATTACAGAACACTTACGCAGTGCAAACAAATCCTCCATTTCTGAACATTAAAATTAGGGGTTTTTATCCAAAGTTGGGTACAAAAGAAAATCCGACTCATTTTTAAAGAACTGAGCACTCAACAGCTCTGGATTCTGAAAGAGCCACAGGTTTTTGAATACATTTGAAGATCAAGACATTTATTGCAGTGTTTACATTTTAACTTAGTAGATTAATGCTAAGCACTCATTTCCAAAAAAGTCCTTTGCTGTAAACGATTTTCCAAGAACACAAAACACAGAATCATAGAATGGTTTGGTTGGAAGGGACTCTCCAACCCCCTGGCATGGGCAGGGACAGCCTCCTACAAGGGCATGTAGAGTTACAACAAGAGGGAATGGCTTTAAACTGAAAGAGGGGAGATTTGGGTTGGATGTTAGGAAAAAATTCTCCCCTGTGAGGGTGTTGAGGCCCTAGCACAGGGTGCCCAGAGAAGCTGTGGCTGCCCCATCCCTGGCAGTGTTCAAGGCCAGGTTGGACGGGGCTTGGAGTGACCTGGTCTAGTGGAAGGTGTCCCTGCCTATGGCAGGGGGGTTGAAACTAGATCTTTCAGGTCTCTTCCAACCCAAACAATTCTAAGCTTCTATGATTCTTCTCATTGATAGTGTGCAAAACCATGTTCAGGAAAAGGTTGTAACATGGGAATTTATTTACCCTTGTGTTTCCTTGTGGAAATAGTCCTTGCTGCTGAAGCTGCCCACGTAAATCCCTTGGAGGAACAGACCCAGGAGCCCCAGGTCCCAGCTCTGTGCAGGTGCCCTGGCACCATGCCCACAGAGAGACATGAGCTGTGTCTCTTCCGAACGACCAACCTGCACATCCTGAAATGGAACCCCAGCAGCTAGTAAGTGCCGCACTGTGCAAATCCACTTGCATCCTGTTATGAGAGCACAGAATTACTGTCGTGTGTGCTTGAGCTCCAACAATCCTGTTTGCCTGCCATGTTTCTGCTTTAAAGCGCTGCTGGGTAAGAATTAAATTCAAAATAAAAGTGATATCCCCACACAAAATAGGAAAATTGTAGAAGTTATGGTTTTCCAGAACAAAAAGTGTACTTATTCAAGTGCTTTCTTTATTGGCTACTTGTAGCAGAAGAATTCTCATTGATTAAAATGTAGTTAAGTAGTGTTTAAATACAGTCAGATAAATGTATGCATTATAATTTTATCAGTCAATGTGTAACTTCTTCAGGGACCAATTCTGGTAAGGAATTAACTCTATTTAATATGTATGCCCATGGCAGGGGGGTTGGAACTTGATGATCTTAAGGTCCTTTCCAACCCTAACTATTCTATGATTCTATGTATTGCTGCTCTCTGTTGGGTGCTGTGGGAACTGCCCAGTTACAAATAATTTGAGTGAGACTGGTTAAGTGCAGGTAGGATAGATTAAAACAAATAAAGACTTATTGTCAACGTGCTAAGCCTCCAGAAGTTTTCATTCGGTGGCATTTGGAATGGATATCCATTTGTTTAAACCAAACCAAAACATGACTAGTGTCTGAGCGTTGTCAACATCCTTTTGGCACATTTCCAGTAATAATTCTGAGAAATGCAATTTGCTAAATAAAGATCTGGGGATCTTATGAGGAGGTGGGGAGCTAGGATGGGAAGGGGGGAGCTGGCAGCCCGGCAGCAAGAAAAGAAGAGCAAAACCCTCAGGTCCCACATGGCATCACAGGGATGGTGCATGGGAACCAAAGCTTCAGAGAGGACATCTGAAGCACATCTTCACTGTTTTTTGAGGTTTGGACACCTACTTCAGGTATAAACCCCTTTATCTTTGAAGAATGTTGGTTTGGGGAGGGAAGATAATCATTAGAGAGTGCCTGAAACAATATCTTATGAAGAGCATGGCCTCAAATGTATTTCAGATTGCTTTCTTCAGAAGGATTGCTTTGTCCCCATGTTCCAGCTAACAGCCTGCGGTTTCAGGCTTCTATTAAAATGATGTCTGTACATCTTAATATAGCTACTGAGTGACCACATCTACAGCAAATGTTGCCCAGCCATGACTTGCAAAAGGTCAATAATACATTTTTATGCACTTAGTAGAAAGTGTAAAAGTAAAGTGCAAAAAAAGAGTGCAGTTTTCCACAAATAACTTATTTTACAGAACAGCTTTTCTGAGAGCTGGGCCATTACTATGTAAGTGGATTTTTTTCCCAAAGAGTTTTCTAATTTGCATGCATATGCTGTTTATTGTGGGCAGCTCACTGAGCAGCCATCTCTGGGCAACACATTATGGCTGCATGCCTTTTCTTTCAGTCACCACCCGTTCAATACTAAATCTTCACTAAGCAGATCCATCCAGAGATTATGCATCCCTTACAGTAAAATGAATGTGACTTTGCTGAATGCATTGGAGATTGCTAAGGCTGAAGCAATGGATGTTGGAGCTTTCTTTTCTCTCCTCCCTCTGGACAGCACATTCTTTCTTTGTCAGATTTTTATTTTTAAGCCTAAAAATCTAAACTGGCTTCATATGCTGAGAAGAAGGATTTACCAAATAACTGTGTGAGCTAAACTGTTTCCAGTTTATAGCGAGAGAGACAAAGAAGGAGTAGAACAATCCTAAAATAGCAGTCATCAAAGAGGGGGAGTGTGAGAGGCTATGAGCAACTTCCTGTCTGAGAGCAAATTCAAGATACAGTTTTCTGGGAAAAAAATCGTAACTGTTTGTCTGATGATTATTTTAGTGTAAATACAGCAACATGTTTTATAACTGAGTGGGTCACTTGCATTAGAACTTATAGTCCTCCTTTATTCTCCTGAAGCAATGACATTAGGATTCCTAGAAACCATCTTGTTTATGCATTACATACTTCTGCTTTCTTTTTGCCTTTGAGTTTACTTTCTGTAATGCCCAGGTTTTGCTCGAGATATTTATACAGTGTTGAGTAATGGAGATGGAATAAGGTCCAAGGGACAAGGTAAAGAGAAAAGCAGAAGGAGGAAGAAAGACAGGTGGAGGTTTGGAGGAGGTAGGAGCAGTGTGTGGGATTCATCCACGTGTGAGAGCCCAGAAGAAGATCCAGATACAGAATGTGGGTCAAGATGTTCATTTGGATAGAGTGCACCCAAGAGGTTGTGGTAGGTTACCAATATCACTGTTATCACTGTACAAGCCCACCTGTCAGTGGTTGTAGCATCTGCAGATATGGGCAAACACTGGATGCTGTGGCAGCTGTGTGGACTGTCTGTTGAAGATGAGTTCTACAACTGTCCAACTTTCCTTAAGCTGCAATTGTTTCTTTTAGCTGTGGGGCCCAGGCACCTTGCTCATGTAGAACAAAATGCACAAGACCATGAAAACATTGAATAAACCAGATGCCTTTTATTTCCTAAATTACAATGTGCACACTGTGCAGCTGACTTCAACAAGGGACATCTTTCAATATTTGCTCAGAACTGAGCTTGACTATAAATGGGGCCATGATGGGTCTGTCAGGAGAGAGGGAGCACTATTGTATCTCTAATGATGCAAGGTAACAGAGCTTCCCATCAGTTCCAGTTTTAAATCCCAAATTTTCCTTACAAGGGGAGACCTTGGTTCTTGCTGTGGGTGTTGTTTGGAAACAGATTCTTTTCCCGCTCTGTTCTCTGTTTCTTGGTGTTAGTGTTTGTATCCTAATTTGCTTATAGAGGGATTGTTGTGGTTTAAGCCAAGCTGTAAATCAGAACCATGCAGACCGCTTGCTCACTCCCTCCCCCTCTCTCCCCCTCAT
>JANEXQ010036029.1:27574-67004 GCA_026283885.1 Poicephalus gulielmi
TGTCCCTTCCCATGGCAGAGTGGTTGGAACTATATGATCTTAAGGTCCTTTCCAACCCTAACTATTTTATGATTCTAATTTTCATCACAGTAGCTGGTATGGGGCTCTATTTTGTATTTGTGCTTGTGTGTTGATAATTCAAGGATGTTTAGTTACTGCAGAGCAGTGCTTACACACAGTCAAGGCGTTTTCCACTTCTCACACCACCCTACCAGTGATTAGGCTGGGGGTGCACAGAGAGCTGGGAGGGAACACAGACTCCAACTGACCAAAAGGATATTCCATACCATACAAAATCATGCTCAGCATACAAAGCTGGGGGAAGAGGAAGGAAGGGGGGACATTTGGAATAACTGTATTTTGTCTTCCCCGGTCATCATTATGTGTGATGGAGCCCTGAACACCTGCCTGCCAGTGGGAAGTGGTGAATAAATTCCTTGTTTTGCTTTGCTTGTGCGCACAGCTTCTGCTTTACCTATTAAGCTGTCTTCATCTCAACCCATGAGTTTTCTCACTGTTACCCTTCTGTTTCTTTTCCCCATCTCACCAGGGGAGGAATGGATGAGCAGCTCTGTGGGGCTTAGTTGCTGGCTGGGGTTAAACCATGACAAGACCCCACCAGCAGTTTGGAGCAAATCTAGCCTAGTTTACAAGTCCACCGGGGTCAGCAAGACAGTTAGTAGGGACAAGGAGGAATGCGCTCAGGACAGAGGAGAGCAGAGGTGCTGTGACCACACAGCTTCACCTGGGGATGAGTCACACAGGGGACACCAGCCCTCTTTGAGTATGGTTACTACTGTCCATAAGCAAATACATAAGAATGAACTTAGCATCTGTCCCTGTTAGTGTAAAAGACAATCTCCACACATACTGCAAACCCACCTCTCTGCTCCAAGAACAGTGGCTAAAATAGAGCACGTTTGATTTGCTTCTTTGGGTCAGGGTCCAAATTCATTTGAATTGTGGTAGTGAGGGATATTCAGGTTAAGTGAAGACAAGCTGGAGGTGTGCATGGTTTGTTATTTACTTCCAGACATGGGTCTCGTGAGCAACATAGCTCATGTGCTAGCCATGCTGCTGACCCCAAAGGACTGTGCACAGCCTTTCCCCACTGTCTGCAGGGAGTATCACTAGCACTGCCATGGTACAGAGTGCTGCTGGCTGATGTTAAGCCAGTGCTTGGGAGAGAGTTGCTAACAGTACCCTGTGACCAAACTCCTTTACAGGATTAACCCAGCCGTATTGTGCCCCTAAATCAACCAGTTGAGGTCTGGACTCAAGGCTAAAGAATTTGAACCTCCTGGGCCCTGCTTCTTGATCTGGAAATCATACAGAAAGTGCTTCTGCACCAATGGGAACCAAGTCACACTCCGCTTCATTTTAGTGGGCTTGCGGCAGGTGACTTAAGCCCCGTCAGTTAAGCCTGAGATTGCTGAGTTGAAACTTCTTGTTTGTTTTGGGACCATGCCTGGGAACGCTGCATATGAATCAGAGCACTGCTGTGCTAGGTACTGTAGAAATACAGAACAGAATAGAGATCTGGGTATATTTAACTTGCAAAATGTTAGGCTGGCTTGATTCAGCGATGAAGACATAACACTGGTTGATTTAACTCTTACAGGAAGACCTGTTTGGATTGTAGCATGCCCTGAAATGGCTTCAAGACTCATTGTAAGGACTCAGGTTCAGTAGATAAGCCTGCCATGGTGGTGCTGGAATGCAGCAGGCATACCAGTAATGATCAGAGAGGTAGTCATGGTCTTGCTCTTATTTCTAACAGATATTCTACCTGCTGGAGGAAGAGTGGGTATGATCCATTTGAGACCATATTGGTGGTTGGGAAGAAAAGTAAGGGAGCAGAGGGACAGAATGGGATATTACCATTTTATAGACCTAAAAGCTCCCCCCGAAAACTTCTGTGAGAGGTTAAATCAGCAGAGAACACAGAAGTGAAAGAAATAGGGCTGTTTCTAAAAAATTCTTGATGGCATTCAATGACAATGCAGGCTGAAGCTTTGGGTTTTTTAGATGTTCACTAGTATTTACAGCCATAGAAGCCGCAGATGTTCACACAGTAAGTAAGCACAGACCATGCCCAGGGCATGGACAGAAGGATGGAAAGGAAAGAAGATAGCATTGCTCCACATTCATGTTTCCCTGGTGCTGGGAATCCATCCAGTGCTGGGTGGTGATCAGGACTGGCTGTAGGAGACAGATGTCTTAGACCTCTCTCTTCTCACTGTAGAAGTACTGTAAAGTGGTGCAGAATGAGCGCCACCTCTGTGACAGGGATATCCTGTAGACTGGGGGCATTTCCATGTGACAGGTACCACTCAGTTACGGTCCTTGCAGGTGATGCAAGGGCAGGATGGAGAGATGGGCCACTACTTGTGGTATTTTCCCCCATTATTTGTGCAGCAATAGTGCCAGAGACACCAGCCAGGGAGCTTAATGCCACCCTGATCTGCTGTTCAGGGAACCATTGCAGTTGTTACTGCAGCAGTTCTGGTTTTAGCACAGAGCATATTGTCAGAAAAAGCAGCTGGAGCACATTTATATGGTTTTTGGTTTGGAGATGAAAACATCCAATGCCCACCACCTGCACTGAGTGCAGTCCCACTGGTGGCACAGAAAGCGCTGGTGCAGCTGGAGCTGATGCTCTGTGTGGGTTGAGGCAATTGAGAGAACAGCAGTTTTCTGGTACCAATTCCAGTGAGTGCCAAGGGCTGGGAAAAGTACCTGGAACAGCCCATGCCCTTGTGGGAGCAGCCACCCAGTTTTAGGACAGTGCCATGAGAAGGGACTGTGCTGATTCCAGCTCTTTAGTTAGGGCTGCAGGATTTTGCTACCTTGATCCGAGGATCTAACTTCTGAACAAGTACCTCTTCCTTTGTGGGTGTGTTCTAGACACTTTTCTTTGAAATTCATGGAATCATAGGATGGTTTGGGTTGGAAAGGACTCTAAAGATCATCTAGTTCCAACCCCCTGCAGTATGCAAGGACACTTTCCATTAGACCAGGTTGCTCAAAGCCCCATCCAACCTGGCCTTGAACACTGTCAGGGATGGGGCAGCCACAGCTTCTCTGGACAACCTGTGCCAGTGCCTCACCACCTTCTTTAATTAAATTAAAGCTTAGGGACATGAAAATGTAAATATTTAAAGGCTGAGTGTCTCATCTTTTCTCTCCCTCTTTCCTTTGTGGTCCTGTTTGAAAACCAAGAAGCGCTTCAGGCACCCTCACCAGGGCTGTGTCTGCAGGGTCTCTGGCTTCCCAGGGTCGAGACACCTCTTGAGCCTTATGATTTCTTCCCTGCTGAGAGACAGCAAACAAACAGCTGGTGCTGTGGGGATGAGGTGATCTGTCTGGGGCAGGCCCCTTCTCAGCAGTTTGGGGGGTGGTGGGGCCGGCTTTCCACAGTGGGGCAGCCCCCAGCGGCCTGGAGGAATGACTGGAATTCATTGATCCATGCGGGCAGCCCCCCCAGGTCTTGCTGACAAAAAGTGCCCGTGCTTTATCTGCTGGGCAGTTTTGAACAATTAGTAGGAAATGGGACAGAATAAATAGTGCTGCTCGACCTCTGGCCTTTCCCCTTTGGTCCATAGAAGTTCAAGAAATTCCAGGGGCTGGGAGCCAAACATCTGTGTTTCCCCTCAGGAGGTGCCAAACGTTGTGTTCCCCTGTGAACTGGGCAAGGTATATTTAGAAAATGAGATTCAGAAGCCACCAGTGAGTGGGCGAGTACATCTGAGCTGTCGCTGTCCTGCTAGCAAGGTTGCATAAGCTTGGATGCGTATTTATATCTTCATCCACATGCACTGGATCCTACATACATAAACATGAACTGGCAGGCACTGCGTTTTCTAAGTCCTTGCTTTGTTGATGCAGATAATTTTAAAAAATGGGGATTTAAGGACTGTGGTCCAGGTTTCCCAGCTGAAATGTCGGCAGTCTGCGCCTGCCAGCTTGAGCGGAGCATTTCCAGCATCAGAGCAGGGCCAGAAATGATTGTTTTTTCAGTAGCCCTTTGTGTTCCCATTCTCAGTGTGTGAAATTGTTACATGTCATAATGGTCATTTCTCTTACCACTGCTACCAATGCCTACCTAAGCTGATAACAGCATTGGAGAAGGACACAGGTGTACAGCTTGAGGTTGGAAACATATAACTTTCATGTACCCAGGATGGGGAGACCCATGTAGACTTTTGACTAGTTCTGCAGAAAAAGGTCTTGTCTTATTTGCATCAGCCGTCAACAGCATCGTCATGTTTTCAGCTTAGAACCTTGTTTTCCCAGCCAGTAGAAACGTGAGAGCTCAGTTATGGTGATAGAGTTGGCACCAGAAACAGTGTATCACCTCTTACTCCTGAGAGGCCAAAGGCCAAAGAACAAGTGGGAAAGTCCAAAAACAGCTCATGAAGCAAAGAACAGCGAAGGTCCCAGAATGTGGCTTCTTCCTCACGGTATTGCATGTGCTGAGACCAAGCGCCTGGAGTCAGTTGCTTCTCAGGTGTGCAGCTTGGACCCACATTGTATGATGGCTGGAGAAAGGAGATGCTTGGGATTAATTTAAAGCTTGAGAGAAATTCTACCTTGTCATGCTTCATTTCCCAAGCTTCAAAAATGGGAAATCTCCCAGTTTTGTTATGGGCCAGGTTTAGCAGCGACTGAGAGGCGCTATTGGCAGAAATGCTTCATGGTTACTGGCAAATGAAAGATAATAAAATAAGAAAAAGATAAGTTATTGTAATTTGTTGTTTACACCCTTTTGAGGGCAGATGGGAAAAGAGAGTATTTCAGGTCTCCTGATGGCTTATTTGAAGCAGTTTGTGTTCAGGATATTGCCAAATTCCAGCAGAATTTCTCCTGAGGAACTGAGGAACTCCTCATGACAACCAAGATCCCCACAAGTGTCTTGTGCCCATCCATTCTGCATGTGTTTTGGACACTGAGGGTACATGTGGGATAACTGTATGGTGGTTATTACAAACTGTTCCCTGAGATGTTTCGCCATCACACTCAGGACAGGGTATACAATGCCATTAAAATAAATTGTTACCAAGTTGCTTTTGCTGATCCATTGCCAACTTGTTTAGCAATACTTCCTTGTGCGCTCTCCATTTGTGATAAACAGGCAGTCCTGCAGCAGAGCACATCTGGAATCTTGAGTATATTTTTGCAAGCCATAAAGAAAAGCTGTGTGTCTCCATAGCAGATTATGATATTTTGATATTTCCCAGACTGCTTGTGCTCTCATGCTTTATGCTGCCCAGAGTCTTTCAGAAGCATGCTCATCACACACGTGCCCTAAATAATGTAACCTCTGTGCTTATGATATGACATGCAAATTTGCCCATTTCTGCCTGTGTTGTTTCAAAAAAAATCATGAGTGATGGCCTTTTTCATCTTCAGTGCATTTTCCTTGAGTTCTGAACAGTGAACACATTTGTAATCACAGCCATTATTGCTGCTGGTTGCTTTATTAAGCCTACAAAGTGCACTCAGATTTAAAGGCAGAAATCTAATTACAGCGCAGGCTTGGGGAGAAACGACAGCATTTGGTGGTAGAAAGCACTTGCACGATCACCAGTGTGCTTCCAAGAGAAGAGGCAGCGCATACTGCAGTCACTTCTATTTCATAGAAATGATGCTGGTTTATTTTTTTTTTGTTCTTGTATCTGAGCATTCCTCTGTGAAGCTCAGGAAAGGATGCATGACATCTTGTGCCATTGTGTGTATGGGATCACAATGGCTATTCATAGCAAGGAATTGTTTTGGGGGTCATCCAGCTCTTCTCTAATGGCTGCAGTAAATCAAGCTGTCTGCAGGCGTCAGATAATCCTGCAGAAGAATTCAAAACAGGCTTATCTCCAAAATACAGAGAGAAAATAGAAGTATGTGAGTGTCATTGTAAGTGGTTTGCTGGAGTGACAGAAGTGTGCAAACTCTTTGTGATGTTGTATAACATTGCTCTGCACATGTTGTTCTCCTCCTTCTGCTTCTGCAAATCAACCATTTAATGTAATTATAGCTGCTATTGGCAAAAGGCACTCACAGCACTAGCTAGCTTCTGAAGAAAACTGCTGCTGAGATGGGAGTGCTTTCAGCTTAGAGACATTTAGGAAGTGATTGAGAGGACACTTGTCTTTCAGCCTTATGCAATCCAGAGATTAACGATTTTACTGTCCCCTTGATGGTGCCTGCTTCTAGAAGAGAAATAATGATATGGAATGGCTAAAAAGAAGGCCTCTTTCCCATCCCTTTGTAAGGAACTGTTATCACTGCATCTGGTTGCATTTCGTTCTCATTTGGAATCCCAGAGACTAACTCCAGAGAATAATTTACAGGGTTATGAAAACTAGACTCACGTGGATGTCCATTTGCATAGCATCAGAATGGTTAGGGTTGGAAAGGACCTTCAGATTATCTGGTTCCAACTCCCCTGACATTGGCATGGAAAAGTCTTTAAGACAGGTACTCAACTGATGTGCGAACTCTGATCTAACCAGGATATGTATATGTGTCTATGTGCATCTTCAGTTATATACATATATGTGACTACTCTGTAAAGAAATTCTAGAATTTCTAGCAAAACTGTTGCTTTGGCTGGCTTTTACCTACTACTGAGTGCAAGAGGGACAGAGCATTACTGGGTTTATGTGGCTTTCAAGGGAATGTAACTTGGGTATTGTAACTGCTTGTCTTGACTGACTCTGCAGGGAGCTGTGGGCTGGCAGTCCTGGGCAGCAGACAGTCTTAATTCTATTGAATTTACTGCCTGATGCCTCTGGCTCCTTCCTGCAATAGTATCAATGACAGCTCAAAAGCTGGGTTTAGGGTTTGGCACAAAACCTGAGCAAAACCTTTGGATTCCCTAAATCAGAACAAACTCACCCCTGGCTCTGCACTGTCTCAGGTGGAAGAAGAGTTTTGCAGCTTCTCCTGGCACAGGCACACTCCCTGCATGGTGAATGAGGGCAGTTCAGCTGTGCTGGAGGATTAACTATCTCCTCTCCCAGAGGGTAGCAGCAGCCATCCTTTGCCCATCCTCACTCTATCAAGCCATGGCAGAGGTATGAAGCTCAAACAGGAGGGTGTGATTTATATTATGAACTTTCAAAAGGGAAACGGCTGACTGACTTGTGTTCTAGCTCTCATCTTTTCAGAAAACCATCTTCAAAAGCAAACGGGAGTGAAAATATCCCTGAAACTCATTAGAAAAAAAAAAAGACAAAATGTTACTTGAAATTTTCTTCCAGGGTTTGCTCCTCAGTGACAAATTGTGACAGATTAAGTTCCAGAAAGCAGCATTTTCATGGCTATAGCCACTCAGTGGAGAGAGTTGTTCGCAGCTGGATTCAGCAAGGACTCAGTGAGACTTGGGGTTTTTTTGTGCTGGGTGCTATACAAACACAGAGCAAAACCAGAGCTTTGCTGTAGAGACAGGCACACGGTATAAGAAAGAAGTGATTACTCTCATCCTTTAACATGTGGGCGCCAAAAGCACAGCATAGGGATTACTGATTAAACAATTTACCCAGCACCTGGGTTAGCTCCTGCCAAAGAAAGGATGCTGTGTTAATGGGACCTTTGGTTTGACTGCTCTGATATTTTGGGTTTATTTTCAGCCTCACCCAGAAAGTCTGAGGCAGTGCCAGCAACTGAAATGAGATATCTTCAATCTCAGCACAGGGCACTTACCAGAAGACATGGTAAGTATATATTATGATGATGGCATATTTCTTATCCAACAGTTTCACAAGAAACTTCAGGAAGTTTTCCAGCACATTTAGAGCACGTCAATGGACTCAGATTGGAAGGGACCTCTGGAAAACTTGTGGTCCAGCCTCCCACCCTTGCCTAAAGCAGAATTGAAAGCCTTAAGCATGAAAGTCTAAGCTTGGAGCGTCCCCTCAAGCCCCATTGTTGCTGGGCTCTCCCTAGCACCCATTCAAATAGTCTTTTCCCAGTGCCTCTAAATCTGCCTGTGTCTGACCTTTTATTAGCACTGCTTCTGTCTATTCTGATCATACAGCACTTAAAAAGGTTTGATCCACCCTGCTCAAGCCCTTAAATCTTTCCGGACTTGTAGCTTCATCTTCCTCTCCTAAAAGCAGGTGGATTTTCTTGTCATCATCCTCATGCTGGGTCAGGGAGCCCAACATGGCACAGCACAACATGCTGGGCTCAGGGCTGAGCCTCAGCATGTGCAAAGTCATGTTGCCAGACCAGAGTATGCTCAGGAACTATGGCAGGCACTTTGGTGGTTGAGCAAGCAAAGCAGCTCCCACAGCACCATGCAAGAATGCCTTCTGCTCCATGGGATTTACACAAGGATAATCTGAGCTGATGAGTTGAGATCCCATTGTCAGGGACATTCCTCCTGTCACTTTGGGCTCAAGCAACAACTAGCTCTGTTTGGATGAAGCAGGAATGAGCTTTCCTTCTCACTGCTTTGCTGTTTGGTGCCTGTGTTTGTGGTTTTCCTTTTTCCATTTCTGAATAGCAGTGAGCTTACAGGGTCTCTTTTTATCTAGAAACCAGTCTGATGAAGACAGCACCTTGGCAAGTCCCTTCACACTCCTCACCATTTTCCCAGCACCCTCAGCCCCGACCAAGGATTGTCACCAGGAGCTCTGCATTTTCATGCTTTTCCTGCTGGATCTGTTTGAGACATGGCAGCTATGGCAGTTATTTCATTGTTGTGGTTACCTGGAGAAGGGCTACTTTTACACGTAACTGCTCATGCTTTACTTATTCAAAATGCTTTCTGTGAATGCCTTACACTGGGCTTGACTTTGAAGGAAGTTTTGAGGACCTTTGCATTCTTCCAAGCTGTCACTCTTTGTTATGCCTCGTACCCCAAATTGCAGCCCAAAAAGAGCAAAGAGGAGACTCTCTGGTAGTCCTTACAGTTTGGGCTGGGATCTGAGAAGGCTGATTGCCCCTTCCCAGCCCTGGAAGAATCCATGGTGGGACACTGAGGTCCTTGAGAGGGAACCCACAGCATGACCAACTCTCAGACATCCCAGAGAGCCAGAGCATGTCATTAGTGAGACCAGTATAAATTTGGCAAAAATAAAAGTGCTCTGACACCCTTTCTCATTGTGTACAGAAACACCATGTTCAAGCGAATCAGTGAAATCAAAGCAGCATGATGAGAGACGTCAATTCAGGATTCATGCACAGGTCACTGGCAGCAGAATCTGATACTGAACATTAAAAACTAAACCAAAATGTAACTTACAATTTTTCTGAAATATTAAAGCTTTGGATGAATAGCTGTCTCAAGATCATTCACATGTGCTTTTGCTACAGCACCATATACATTTGCAATATCAGATTATCTCTGTATGTGAGTATCTGTGTTAAGTGAAAGATGGATATAACCATGCTGGGGCAAGCACACATAAGAATTCTGGTGGAAATCCTATACAGAAAGTGTTCAGCAGTTAAAAATGTGACTGGAAAATAATAGCAACATTAAGCAAAGGCAAATTTATACTCCCTATTGGTGTTCAGGGGCTTCATTTTTTTAACTCCCTCCTGCTGAGAAACAAATATCAAACCAAAAATTCCAATCAAAGAAACCCTGTTTTCTTGGGTGCTCAGTGAAAAGGAGGAAACCTGGCTCATTTTTTCATACTTTACTTTTTCAGTCAAACATGGTGGCCTGCGTTTTCCCCTGATCTTTGCATAGCTGATGTAAAAGCCATCTGTCACGTAAGATGGGCATGGTAATATTGGCGTCATTAATCACATCTCCTATTAGGACAAGGTAAGAAAGACAGGTGTACAGGAAATGAAAATTCATACACAAACACTGACCTGCAAAGAGTCATATTCAAATGATAAATCTGAGGGGTTTAACTTTGAATTTGCAAGTTAATGTAGTGTTTTAGAGCAAGAAAGCAAAGACACTCTGAGATAAGGAGTGAGGCAGAAGTGTTTTCTGCCTTCTGACGCAGACTACCTAGCCCAGCAGTGAATCTGCTTAACTTCTTCAACTATGCAGGACTAGGCCAGGCAGGAAAGAGCAGACTTCCAAATTTACACCACAGCAATCATGATGGGAAAAGCCACAGCTTCTTAAATCTCTTTAGATCAGAGCTGCCTGTGCTGGCCTTGGTGATCCTGCAGGGAGACAAGTCAGAGAGCAGAGCAGTCTGAAAATGAATCACTTTTTGGCCTGGCTCTGTATGCAGCCACAGCAGTTGGCTGACCCACCATTCCATGCAGTTGCAGGAGAGCCTTCCAAGCCCTCCTCACCAGGTCCAGGACGCTGTCAGGTGCAGGAAAGACTGGTCCCGTAGTGTTGCTCCCAGCATCCCAGTTCCCGTCATGTCTGTGTGACACAAAATGCTCTCATGGGGTTTCAGCTCCTGCATGGAAGAGCTGGTTTTACTGGCCACATCTTCACTGGAGTTCAAGCTCCATTTGGTGGTAATAACCAAAATGTGCAGTGTCAGGGGTTACTCACATGCTATGCTACTTAAGTAACTTGCTAGAGCGCTGGTTAGGGCATTTGAATGGACCAGCTGAAATAGTTTGATCAGCTCACAGGCCTAGCTGCTGAGGGCGCACAGGGAGGCAGGGCTAAGCAGCAGAAATTTAATATGAGCCATTAGTAGCCTTGATTTATTTTGCCTTTGACTTGGTGACTGCTGCTGCAGTCCTGACTTGCTGAAGCAGAAGACATGGCAGGCCCAGCACATAAACACAGTGCTTCCTGCAGGAGGCTTTGTTTAGAGAGATGCTAGTAATAAGTAAGGAGATTACTTGGTTATGAATGAGTTTTCAAATATTGGGCCTGGACAACCTGAATACCTTTATTTTCTTGTAAAAGGCATATTTGGGTTGCTGTGGGGAGGGAAACAGAGTTCAAAGTGTGAGGTCCTGTTTGAGTTTCTGGGTTTATTCTTATCTCTGCACTGAACAAGTCACAGAAGTAAGCCCTCCAGCTCTGGGGGGTGGGCAAGGGCTGGAGGCTGTATTCTGGCTAGATGAGGCTCAGCCTTTCCCAAGACCATGTCTGCAGCAGTGGTGATGCCCAGGGAAGGCAAGGATGGGAGGCAGGTGCCTGATGGCAAGGGGACACCCCAGGCCCCTGCTCATCTGCAGTTATTGAACTCCCCATATCCACAGCATCTTTTTAACAGCACAGCAAACCTGGCCCTGAAAACTCCTGGGGCCCATTGCCTTGAGGTATTGAAACATGGGTAGGAATCTGCGTGCAGAGCTGCTGTGTGTGTGGTATGAAACCTGCTGCAGGGGAGGAATGCGGAGAGAGAGGGAGGGAGAGAAATGCTTAGGATTATTTCTGGTTTGTACCCAAGGGTGCCATTTGTTCACATAAGTATCCTTAGCAGAATAAAATACTTTTTATTGAAACATTTTTTTGTTGCTTACTGGCAGCCACTCCACTCTAATTATCTCTTCCATCACATCCCTTGAAGCCAGGCTCCAAGGTAAACAAGTGAAAACGCAACAGCTGGAATGCAAAGCCTCAGCTGAGATTGAAAGCTTTTAATAGATCACATTCTGCATATTTATATTATCTGAGGTATCAGCAATGGAAAAGGAATAGGAGATTTCCTAATCTCACTAGAGACAACACCTTGCTGCCCCACCTGTAAGAAATCTCCAGTCCACAGCAAAGGCTTCATTAGTCTTGATTGGTGAAAAACCTGATTAGGCACACTAACAGCTGATCTGGATTTCCCACATTCCCAAGTTTTGGGGTGTAATTCGCTGAGAAATTACTTTGGATTAGGAAAAATCCCACGCAATGAAATTCTTTGTAAAGCTGTGCTGAATTAGCCTGAATTTTTACTTCAAAAGAGAAGGCTCCCATCACATAGATGTGTCTGTTTTCAGCATAATTTCAGAATGAAAGATAATTTTTATTATTATTTTGAAGTGGGTTTTTTTATTTGTTTTTCACAGCATTGCTCAGTATCACAGTTTAAAATCAAAAAATTAAATCTTAGCAAAACAGTGGTTTTGAGAGAATATTACTTTGGTGAAGATACATGGAATATCAGGATGACGCATAACTGGTGAGAAAACAAGTTCAAATCGCCATGCCACTTGCTACACAACATTTTGATCCTGGGTGCGTGTCTCCTTGCAGACCCGTTGGGCAGGTGGGATAGGAGAGAAAACCGTTGTTGATTTTCAGCATAATAAGGACAGCCTCTGAACAACAGCTCACTCCGGAGATGTGTGTTAGTGCACCCTGCTGATTAAACAGCAGAGAGGTTTTAAATTTTTTTTACTGGTTTTTGGACAGAGGGAAAAACACCTTGGTGTGTCTGGGATAATTTCTGCAGAAATCTTGGTTGTTTTCTCATCCCCTTCAGAGCAATTCAGATTTTACATTTCTACAGAGAGAAATGAACTCCAGGCTAAGGCTAGCCTAGAAGATGGTTCTCTGAGGGAAAGTCTTCTTCTACCCAGTCATGAACCTCTACTGCAGCGCACTGGCACAGAGTGCAAGGCACTGCATGGAAAATGTAACTGTGCCAGGTTGTAGCGCTCATATACGTGAGATCTTGCCTGCTTCTAGGCCTCATCTGCACAGATGAGGCAGTTCTCTTTTCATGTATCCCTTGAGTCAGGTCAGTGTTCTTGTGCCCAGTATATCAGATCAGGTCAGTGCTCAGGATTGAAAATCAGCCAATCAAAAACCCTCCAAACCTGAACTAAACCTCATCTCCAGCCAGATCAGCAAAGCCATGCCGCAGAATTTCCAGTGTTGCTCAGCAAAGCTGATGAGGAGTGAGAAGAAGACGGCGGGGATGGGATGGTGAAAGAGCAGCACCACTCCTTTTATTGGCAGCTTAACCACTGGGATTAAGCCAGTCATAAGCTACACCCTTGGAAGGACACCGTTTATATTCACAAAGCGTTCTGGGATCTTCCCGTTTCAAGTGATGCAAACTTTTTATATTGATGCCATCATTTGTGCTCAATGCACATCTAGAAATGCCATGAACATATGTAGTTATTATGAGCACATCCCAGCAATGATCCCCTGGGCCTGATATACACATAACAGAGGTGCAGCCTGCTTGTGCCAAGCTGCTCCCCATGTAGGCAGCTGCTCCTCAGCTAGGGTCATCTTCCATTACTGTTATAAAAAGCCCTCATTTTCCATCAATGGCTTTCAGAGAGCCGCACATTTGGCCTGTGTAACTCATCAGCTGCCTCTCTGCTGACCTTGCCGTGCCTGGCCTGGGCTGTGCCCTGCTCCTGTTGCTGTTGGATGACACCTGGAGGATTGCTGCTATTCCTGATGAGCTTCCCACCAGTGGCAGAGCACAGCACTTCCATGAGTTGGGCTGGGTGCAACCACAAGCAGCTGCTCAGAGTCTGTGCAGACAAAATTCCCCAGCTGTAGCTGTCTGTTCACATAAACGTTTGGAGGCCAAGGCAATGCAATATGAGAAACACATTCTTACTGGGCATGGATTCAAAGGAGATGACATGTAAAGGGATTGGAAGTGACCAGCCCCGCAGTTGTTGACCTGGTACCTCTCAGCAATCAGAGTGCTGAGCTATGTCCATACATCTGGATGCAGGAGATGACCTGAACTTGATTTTACAAGCGAAATGTTGAACAAATTGCATGAAAAATGCTTGTATTAAAAATATGCTAATATTTCTGAGTGAAAATCTGAGGCTTGGCATTCATCTGGGACTCATGAACAACCTGAGGATCTGGGAAATCCAATGAGGAGAGCGGCTAAATGCTATCTATCTATCTCTCTCATCTCCTCCACCAATCTTAAATTACTGGGTGCTAAATTGGCAAAATTTAAAAGGCTTTTTGACTTCTCTAAAGTGCATACTGACTCCACCTCTGAAGATGCCTTCCAGCCAGGAAAGAGCCAGAGCACTATGATCTCTGCTTGTCCCACTGTGGCACAGGAAGCAAAAGAGATGAGGTAAAAGAGGCTGTGGGAACCTAACACAGAGCTGTGCTGGTTCCCCCATTTCTGGAGGAAAGCTTCAGTGATCTTCTTCAGGCAGCTCCAGGTGTGCTGGAGGGGTGGGAAGGGACTAGGCTTTACTTCTCACCAGCAGCTGGCCCAGAGCAGGGAATCCAAATGTCTGAGTGTGGACATCTGTAGAGCTGATGTCTGCATCTAAGGCAGCTGCCTGGGGTTCCAGGTAAACAGAGAGAAACAGACTGTCTGAGAATGTGATTCATCCATGATGCTGTGGGAGCCTGAGTCAGGGCGGAGGAGCTGCTTCTGTTGCAGTCCAGAGGAATGATGCTTACACAAAGGTGCTCAGACAGAACTCACAGCCTTAACAAGGTTTGTGTTTCTAGTTCATTTTCTGCTACAGGGTCAGCACACTGGGCTCATGACCCACTGGGGCGCCTTCTTTCCTATGAAATTGGTGAGGCACTGGCACAGGTTGCGTAGAGAAGCTGTGGCTGCGCCATCCCTGGCAGTGTTCAAGGCCAGGTTGGACTGGTCTTGGAGCAATCTGGTCTAGTGGAAGGTGTCCCTACTCATGGCAGGGAATTGGAACTGGATGAGCTTTAAGGTTCCTTCCAACCCAACCCATTCTATTATTCTGTGATTCTAAAGGCAGTGGCAAGAGGTGGGACCCTGATGCACACCTTCAACTCTGGTCTTCAAGGTCCTGCTGGGAAGCCTCCACTGCATGGTTCACAATAAAAGAATAAGCTCCTGCTTTGGCTTCTATGTGTAGTTAAATGGTGGATGCTATGTTGTGCACTTGGAACATGGGGTATCAGCACAGGCAGATGCTCTGCAATGGAGCAGCATGCAGCCTGTGGCTGTGGCAGCCAGGCAGGCTGGGATATGACAAGGAGGGGCTGAGAAGGCAGGACTTACATGGGACCGTGGTGTCAGCTGTGCCAGAGGCATGAGGGGGATTCTTAGAAAACGAACAATTTCCTAACATGACTTCTGATGGCAAGAATTTTGTCCATGGTCCAAAGAAGGCTCAATGATTAAAATAGGTATCAAGGAATCAAGACTATGATTCTACCCTGAGGGTCATCAGCTCAGTTTGGGCACCTGTACATCTTAGAGTAAAAGCCTTGTGGTCTGTTGTACCTGAGAGAGTGGCGCTTAGTTGCCCAGACTCAGAAATAATAACAGGCGGTGTGACAGAAGGCTTGGAAGGTGGATTTGGAGGAGGAGCTGGGGAGTGAGTTCTGTTTTGATCCTAGGAGAGCACGGCCTTTTCTCCATTAAAAACTGGAAAGAAAGTAGTGATATTCTTGTCAGATCCATACGAGGTTATGATCTTGGTTTTGCCTTCTTGTCTTGGGCAAGGTTGAAGAACACCAACTACATAGACAACCTCTGCTCCTTCCTTGAGAACAACCTCCTTGCAATGGAGACCTCACTCAAAGAAGGGCTTTCAGCACAAAAAGGCCTTTTCCTCCAACTTGTGCTGTTTCTCTACTTCTGACCAGTACAGCCTCAATGGCACTTCTCATCCTGCTTCATAGTAAGTTGAGCTGAAAGGCAATACTCAGGGGCAGGCAGGGATGATGCTGCACAACAAAGACGTGGGATCCCTGTGAAAAAAGCTGCTATGCATAAATAAAAGTATGCTAGAGAAAGTATAAGGGGATAAGGCAGGTGAGTGTAGGCTGAAATGGAAAGCCAGGGGCTGGTATGATAGATTTATGATAAGACTGGAGGAGAGTCTGTGGAGATCTACTTATCATAGTTTAAAAAATGGTTCCGTCAGAAGGCTGTCGTGAGTGCTCTACTGTGCAAATTTATGACATGCAGTGGGAGTGATCATGTCTTCTGTACTAGCTCATCAGAAAAAAACTCAACCTTTTTTCCATTAATAATGTTCATAAAAGTGCAATAGAACTTTTTCTCAAGAAAGTTGTTTCCCCGTTGGTGGGTAAAGAAGCTCCTACATTAATGATAACTGAACACTGACTTTGTTCTTGTTGTTGAAAAGCAGATTTCCAGTGTTTACCTGAAAGTTTTGTCACGCCCAGATTTGAATTCTAGAGCAAGCAGAAATTTTCAGAAACACACTTAAGCCCTTGAAAACCTATTCTCTTCTGCTTGAAAATATTTTGCAGTGAGATATGTCAGCTTCTCTTCTTAACTATTATTGCCACCTGCCCCACAAAAGTAGCTCCAATACGCTGCCAGACAATCTCCATAGAATATGGTTTAGTCATAAGAAATAAACATTTCAGGGTGCTGCATGTAAACAGTTCATTTAGTCAAAGGGTGGATTTGAAGCTTTCTGGCAGGTACTTTTAGAGTATGGCCAGGGAGTATTTTTCAGTGTCCTCAGTGCCATCAGTGGGGAATCATGGCCAGAGCAACTTACCCTATGAGGAGATACTAAGGGATGTGCGTTTTTCAGTCTGGAAAAGAGACGCTTTGGGGGAACCTAATGGTAACCTGTGGGTGTCTTTCAGCAAAGACAGAGCCAGGCTCTTTTTGGAGGTGTGCAGCAGCAAGAAGAGGGACAGTGGACATAAAATGTTCACATGATGTGGAGAAAAGGTTTCCATCATAAGGACAGTTGAGCCCTGGAGCAGGTTGTCCAGAGAGATTGTGCATTCTGCTGGGCTGGCCTGCATGGAGGTGAGAAAGACAGTACTTTCAAGCTAAAGGATTATTTACGGATAAGAAGCTGAGTTGCATATTCTGCATTAATGAGTTTAGAGAGGAAGTGTCAAAAGGCAGTAGTAAGAGCCCCACACAAAAGCCACTAGTTTTGCAGTTGGGCATTTCCCTGTAGCATTGTGTCCCCCCATGCAGCAAAAGGAGTTGTACATATGCGAGCAAGGTTAATATCTCCAACAACTGAGAAAGACTGATAAAATTCAAGACGCTTACTATCATCTCATGTATGTTCAGATGAACGTACTATAATCACTGAAACTTCACTCTGGGGGACAAATCTAGTGTTTCCCAAAATGTCTCTTATTTCTGTCTTCTCCTCTTTATCAGATAACAAGATCAGATGGTGACTTTTGCTTCTTCTTTATAAAAATGACGGTTCTTCTCACGAGAAGTAATAGGTAAATTCTAAATCTAGGGGCATAGAGCAAGACAACATTAAGTTAGGGGATAATTTATCCTTAAGAAGCTTTATTGATGGGGGTTTTTCACAAACGAAAGCTAAATTTTAGCTCCTGAGCAGGGTTGTTCATCTTAGTGTAGCACATTTTTTGTTAGCCAAAGCAAAGCGTTATATATATGGTATTATCTTTTGCACAATGGCACTTCTAGAACGACTGGCAATTTTAGGCTGTCTTTTTCAGGCTTGGATTCTATATATGAGAGGCACACATATTGATAACATTTTACAAAAGCTGTTCTCCTTTGACCAGCAGGGAAGTACACATTTTTTAGTTTTAATGTGTGCATATTTTTCTTGATGTGTCTCTGATTATCATTTTGTAAGCTTCCATTCAGATTAAATGTTTCTTCAAATCCCCAAGCATAGAACTGGGAAACAATAACCAGATCTCTGCAGAACTATTTTATATCCATTTATTGTCTGCTGTAAGGAATAACTTCTACATTTTGAGATGCATGATTGAAAAATCATTTAAAGATTTTAAAGGATCTCTTGATACCAAGAAATGGTCAGCAGTAAATTGTGGTTTTCTTCTAAGGTCCATAAGGAAAGAAGAGGTTCAAGGACCCTTTCACATAACTTTCTTTAAGATTAGAAGTATTCATAGAATCATAGAATCACAGCATGGTTTGGGTTGGAAGGGACCTCAAAGCTCCTCTAGTTTCAACCCCCCCTCCACAGGTAGGGACACCTTCCATCAGACCAGGTTGCTCCAAGCCCTAACCAGCCTGGCCTTGAACACTGCCAGGAATGGGGCAGCCACAATCCTCCACTTTAGAAGTACCTGGCATTTGAAGGTCAAGTAGTGAATAGTATTACATAAATTTCCCTGAAATTTATAAACCTGCAGGTTAGACTGGAGAATTTGCCGTCACACTTCAGAGCATCTGCTGGTTCTCAGAAGGGCAGGCAAGAATTGTTCCCTTCCCTTTTCTTTTTCTTGCAACTACAGGGAATAAGGACTTAAAGGAGCTGCAATTTTTCTCCGTGTCTCTTTTAGATTTAATTGACTAAGGACCAGATGGGAGATACTGGCTGTTCTGATTTTCATTATCATGTTGGTCATGCTGTGGCTGTGAGAAAGAACTGGCTGTAGGAAATGGCTTCAGCTTGTGTGACTGTAATTGCATTCAATTTAAGCCACACGAAAAATAAACAGAAGTGTGTCATCGCCAGGGTTGTCAGTATTCAAAAAGATTAATTTTGATAAATTAAGGAAACAAACAAAGTCTGAGGAGCTCAGAGCCTGGAGAGTGGAGAAGATTGATTTCTTTCAGGCAGAGCTACTGAAACTATTGAGAAATGGTATTCCAAAGAAGAAAATAGGCAGGGAAGGGCAATGCTATGGTAAGTAGACCATGAGGTTTAGAGTTTGAAAAAGAAAATGACTGAGAAATAGAGACAGCTGGGTCAGAGCTAGGGCAAGCAAGTGTAAAATAAGAACTGTTGAGTGGGGGAATGACTTAGACCTGACAGATATGAAGCAGCAAAATATCTTTGCCTGTATGAATACAGGAAGAAAGAAGGAACTGAGGATCAAATACAGACTGAGGATACTCTATACAGTTTCTAGAGTAAAGATCTTCACTTAAAGAGCTAATTGCAGGACTTAAGGAGAATTTAAACCCTATAACCAGCTGACTCCTTCTCTATAAACACCTGGTTAGAGTTCAGGAGTGCTCTTTTTTTTTGCATGCTCCCGTGCTACCTTCATTGCATGCTCTTACTTGCAAGTGTCCATGTAAATAATCATTTAGGAAGGATTGCCAAGGTACTGAGTATATGTGGTGGGCAGGTTTGCTCAAGGTGGCACTTGACAACATAATAACAACAAAAAGTAATGTACTGCTGTTCCTACAGTGGGAAAACAGGGGTGAGTGAGCAGAGGAGGCAACAAAAGTACAGAAGAATTGATCAGATAATACCAGCATAACCATGCAGACTGCACATGAGTTCAAGACCACAGAAATGAGGGTGGGGAGGGGAAAGCTGCTATTTAGACTGAGAAGAGATGAGTTTTTAGCAAATGCAGTGCAGTCAGGACATAAAGGTCTTCTCTAAGGTTGATCTAGAAAAACCCATATTACCATGGCTAGCTAAATCTGCTTGAATCACTCACATCCAGTTGTTAACAGTATAAATCTCAAGCTGTTATAGTTTTAGATTTACTAAATAGCTTTTCTGTTGTGACGGGCAGATAAAATGTCCTGCTTCCACTGCCCTTGCCGTTCTGTCACCTTTTATTCTGGCAGTCAATGGTCTGGAGGCAAATGAGTGTTTGGGGAGATCTGATTCCCAGTGTTTAACTTCAAATAGGGACAATCAGCTAAACTGAGGCAGAGCCACTTGGACTGACACCAGATCTGCCCTGTGGTTTCTAAGGGCTTATAGACATAAGTAGAGCTCATGCTTTCACTGGGTTTGATGTGCTGGAGAAAAGAGTGGTCACACAAGAAAGACTGAATTTGTATTGAGAGGATCTGAAATCAGTTCTCAACTCAACTGAGATTTTACTTATCCCGTCTAAATGAAAAAAACCCAAAAACCATCAAAACCCAAAAACCACCCAGACCAAAAAAACCAAACTAAAACCCAAACCCCAAGCCCCAGGCCATTCATTTGCTGCTTTCTGTAAAGCATCTGGCCAGAGGAAATGTATAAAATACCTTGCGAACCAGCACGACCTGCTAGGAAACTATTTTATGTTTCTCTTTGTTTAACAGGCTGGAAAGTCTTAATGTTTCCTGTCATGCTAAACTTCCTCTACACTTTATAAATAATTTCTGGCTGCAAAACATTTTCTAGCGCCCTGACCCTGTCCTCAGGAATGCATGCAGAGGCAAGCTCCCTGATACATAAAACACTCAAAACAACTGTCCTTTTGGTGCACTGCCAGTTACAGCAGATTTTCAAGCAGGTCCTGCACATTGAAATGCAGCTTTGCAGATTATCATTACCTGTAAAAAGTGAAAATTGCTTTTCTGGAGGGAGGGATTGTAAAAGTGGTGGGGATAGATAATTTTCTACTTTTCATGCGGATTTGAACTAAAAACCTGAACTGATTTGCCATTTGCCTCTGTGTAGGGCAGCAAAAATGGAAAAGCAAGGAGCAATGCAGAGTATCTTCTTTCATACTCCCAGTACTAGGGAAAAGTCACTACTGGATTCTCCCAGATTGTATCTAGGACCCAATGCTGGGGAAAAGGAAGAAGAGAGCTCAGTTCCCTTCTCATTCCACTCTCTGCTCCTTGAGCAAACCTAACCAAGAGGTGGGTAAGCTGCTAACACCTAGTATAACCTGCCCAGATCAGCAGAACTCTTGTAGCTTCACTTTCTTCTGCCATTTGCTCCAGGGCATTGCACCTCTCCTCATTAACTGTGGGCAGAGCTGGGACACCACAGCTTGCTCCCAGGAGAATGCTCTAAATCCATCACAAACCAAGCTAAACATGCTTGCTGCAACAATCATGCTGCTATTTCGTCAGGTCAATACGTAATTGTTCCTGTTGCCTGAGGGCTCCATTACCCCCTTCATTAAAATGCAAATTTTACTTTAATTAAAAATGCTGGGAGCATTTGCACAATTTATGACCAAATCTCAGAGGCCAGCAACCCCCCGCTGAGGAGGGGCAGAAGAGTGTTTTGAAACTGCTGAAATAACTCCTTATCTCAGAACACTGGAGATGTTTTAGCTGATAAAGAAGGTTCTTCTTGGACTTTAAAAATTAATTTGTTCTCCCTAGATTGGAAAATAGACAAAGCAGAAGAAGCTCAAACAGAATTTTGTTCTTAGAGATAAATGTGCTATCTAAAACTATTCACATGCAAGAGAAAGGAAGAAGAAAGATCCCATCTCATGCTGTGATACAGCAATAATTCAGTGATCTCATTTATGCTCAACCCCCCCTTTCTGAACCACAAATTTTATGTATCCACCTGTATAATCCATCTATTCTTACAGCATTAGGAATCTGGCTGCTAGGATCCCTCAGTTCTGATTAGATTAAATTTCATCTGCTCCTAACTTGTCAGTTTGGTAAAATTTCCCACGTGATGTATTTGGGTGAATGGGGAGAATGGGGAGCTGCTCCTTGGTAGCACGTATCAAGCCAGTGAGATGAGACCTGAGGCTGCATCTATCTGATTTTTCATGCTTTGAAGTGAGACCTTTCTACCCGGTTTCTCCTCTGAGGTGTGGAGCTGGAGCAGTGCCGGAAGAGCCTGGGCTCACTGGTGCTCTGCACCTCACTTTCTTAGTGGTACTGCTGTGGTGGGGTCCATATCTGGCAGCTGGGAAGTGGGGCTCAGTTGGGGGATGAAACCCTCCATGCAACCTCATGAGACATTCACAGCATGTAAACCCACCCTACACATCTTGTTGTGCATCCTTGGGTAACTGAGGCCCTTTCAACTCTGCCCGAGGGGAGGAAGGTGTGTGATCTCCCAGATAAGAAGCACATGGGGTAAAGGATCAGGCTGGAGGAAGTCTTTGTCGTCCCTCAGGACACCCCATGCCTACAGCGGCAGACTCTACCTCCTACTTGGATTCAGCTAGCCCAGTTTGAATTTCCAGTGCCTTCACCTTACCAGGATGTAATCTTTCCCCTTATTTTCCTCAAGCAATTCCCAGCTGGTTTGCATCCCTCCGCCTCCAGGGAAGCCTGTGGCAAACATGGTCCTTACTTCTTTCAGGCACGACTGAATCACAGTGTATCACTGCTCAAAAGAAAACATTCCTACAGCTGCAAAAATAAACCTGATGTGAGAGCACCTTCCGCCTCAGAAGTGAAATAAATGGCAATAGAGGATGGCAGCTCTTTACTCTCTCTGGCCTCTTTGCAAGTGCAGGAGAAGCAGAAGCATGACCAGTGTACATCACCTTGTGTGCATGCATGATTGTGCCTGTGGGTGAATGGAGATCAGGTCAGGCTGGCACAGAGCTCACTCCAAATCTGCTTTTGTAAGTGCCTGGCTCTGTTGCCTCTTATGCCTGTGTTTGAGTTTTCTGTTTCTGTTCTTCATCTCCTAAGAAGGATAATCACATGCACGCCATTCCAGCAATGTCTGTCCAGCACCTAATTCTGGCATGTGTATAAATCAGCGGCAAGGCAAATTTTGTTAGTCATTATAAAATTGGCATAATTTAAGTCAGAATGAAGCCTCCTGAGGGGCTATTATTGGGCCCTGGAGCTTCTTGGTGCTCATGTGTATGCGCATGCATATGTAAGTAAGAAGAAGGGAGGCAAGAACTCAAAATACAGCTATTATTCACATTGCAGTGAGCCCTGGCTGGAATGAGCTGGGCTCCAGTATTGCCAAGTTCTGTACAAGCAAGAAATAAAGCAAAGGTTTCTTCTGCAAAGAGCTCTCTCTCTTGTTTAGTGACAGATGTAACAGGTGAATGAAATGAAAAAGTGGTAGTATGGAAGGATGGGATAATTGTAGATGCTTGCCTTTGCCCATCTTCACTGTGGCCATGGCACCAGTGCTGGCGCCCAGACCGCATGACTTTCTGCAGAGTTTAGAGCATTGCTAGGTCTCATCCGCTATTCGTTTGCAGTGACCAAAGGCAGGCATTAATTTCTGCCAGGCAAGGCTCTTTATGGCTCCCTGTAGATAGTACAGTGGATATCGAATCACTGTCCTTCTGTTCACAGATAAATTGTCAGCAAGAATTCAGTATCATCAGAGATGACATTATTAGGATTGTTTCCACATTCTCAGCCCTGGTAGTTAAATGTATTAAATGAAAGAAATGAAAGATGATTTGTTTTTCATTCGGTTGAGCTATTCCAAGATTTCAGAGGAAAAAAAAGTCATCCTGCTAGGTCCAGAGTTATAAATAACTGCGCTGCATGTACTGGGGTAAATGCTGCATTCTTCCAGGTACTTGTAATAAAAGGGATCAAGAGAATGTGAAACTCGTAAAATTTATGGTGGTCCTTGGATGGATGCGATGTACTCATAGAGGCAAGGCGCATACCAAATATGAAGTGGACTAGACACTGAAGATTTATATTTCCCAGCATCTCCATTCCAGTGGCACCGTATGTTTATATGGAGTGCAGGTTTATTATTGGAAATTGAAGGTCTGCCTCATTGCTTCTTACTGGAATCTTGTGGATTTTTTTTCCCGAAGAACACTGGGAGTAATCCCTGCTCCCACTGATCTATTTCTCCTGGGTCTATTTCAGTTTTAAGTAAAATCTAAAACATGTGTTCTTTTTTTTAAGCAAGGAATAAGATTCCTGAAACTAGGGAAGGGGAGCAGGACTCCTCATTTCCATATCTGTTGCTGTGAAACCTTGTCTTCTTATGTAAGGCTTTTATGAAAATTTACATTTTCTTGGTACTGTACACATATCCCATCTTTCGAGCCGGGTGTAAAACAACTCCCCCACCTGAAAAGCTGCCAAAAATGCAGGAGCATCCCCGATCTGCAGCAGAAATAGACCTGCAAAGCTGTCAAAACAGAGGAAGCATGAGAGGAGGACTAGGGTGGATGCGTTTCCCCAGCAGCCTGGGAGCCAGGCCAGGCTGAAGCTCTGCACTGACGTGCCCTGGTTTGCCCCGTCGGTGGCAGGGCCACAGTGATGGGGCAGAGCTGCCACCTGGCAGAGCCCAGCGTGACTGCACCAGGCTGGTGAGAAGGACATGCATGGGAAGTGACAATGAGCAATAGAAGGTCCAAATGTGTCATGGGATCTGACAGGCAGGGGTGGCTCAGTGACAATGAGCCAGGAGGGAAGCACTGCCCAGATCAGCACCTTACCCTCAGCATGCAGGCAGCCAAGAGCATACCATGTTTTTTGGCTATCTGTTCTTTCCAGCTGGAGGGATGCAAGCCATAATTTGTTAGAGCAACACAAGCCAACTATTTTCTCAGGCACTTGTTCCCAGGAGCTGGTGGCAGGTGGGGATGCCCCCAGGATAGTGGCTCCCCAGCCAGGGAAGGGAGGCTCTCTTTCACCCTCTGCTGAGACTTCAGACTTGCCGATAGCAGGGAACGATCTCTCATATGAGCACACCCCTGGAGAATTATGGTAGTTAAAATAATATTGCGTACTGTATGGAGATGAGAGTGTTGTGGTTAACCAATGTGCAACCCATGCTATTAAGCAGTTCCTGCTCACGGTGAGGGCTATGCTTTCTGTCATTTTACTTACCTAAGTAAGGTGTCTAAGGTGTTGCTTTCTCCTAATATGACCCATGTGAGTAACTGTGACTTCTGTCCTGCAGGGCTGCTCTCAGGTTGCAGTTATTCCAAGGACAGAAACACAAACTTTTAGGCTTTATCTTCACTGGTGAATTTGAACATCCAGGATGAATTCCCTGGCCCTAGGCAGGTGGTGTGCCCATTAGTTATCTTCACATCTCCAGTCAGGCTGGCCACATCCAAACAACCAGCTGGGAACAGCCTCTGGCCCTTGTTAAATCCTAAACTGTTCCCAGGGATTGCAAGGGCAGTAATGGTGGCCTAGACCTAAACCATGCTATGTCAGTGCTGTTAATTTAACAGTACGTGTAATCACGTTTTGGGGCCTAAACCTACAAACCTGGACTTTCAGGATGAGCTTATTAGTGTAGATGTAACATTTTCTCCATGGGGAAGGAAACAGGAAAATCTTCTCACTTATATACATAAACCATTATGCCGCTTACCCAAAATGCTGCCTACTAATATATTAACTTGACTGGAATCTGTTTAGGCTTTGATTTCACAAGCAACAGGAGACTCTGTGCATCACTGCTGTGAAAGCACGTGCAAAAGGCAGCAGAAGGCCATGAGCATCACACTGGGTTGCTTTTGAAAAGGGCAGTGCTGCCTGCAGTTTGGTTTGAGCCAAAACCAATGTCCCACCAGCTTTATGGCATGCATTGCTTAGCTTTGAAGCAGAGGTGGAGCCAGTAATACCTGATTTTGAGCTTACTGGTGTCATTAAAGGAGTCACATGTGCTTAATAGTTACCTGTCTGATTCCAGAAATCAGTAGAGCTGAGGGGCTCTTGCTCCTTGGTGGGTCTGGCTGTCAGAAATACATCTGCAACTACATATGAAATGTTTGGAAGAATCAGGGGTCGAAGCAGGGCCCACCCCAGCCTTCTGCAAATAAATCTGATCTCTCTCTCCCACCTTTCTCATTTTGTATTTGAGCTGCAAAGATCCAAAACACTTCCTTGTACAAAATGAAAATGCACAGTGTCACTCCTTGAGATGATGCTTATTCTCCTGGCTGTCAGCATTGCAACCCTTGGACCAATCTTCTAGGATAAAAATTACCGTCCTGTTTCTGGATTACGGTTGGTTTATGGGAGCTGCAACTTCATGACCTCAACGTGCTCTGAAGAAAGTGAGTTCGGGCCAGAAACCAGGAGTTATCCATGGAAAAACAAAGCAAAAGGAGATGGATTCAGTCTGTTTCTGTGCACTGAGCCTGGGGCTCAGGTGCCCTGTGTTGTCAGATGCTCCTCATGGAGTACTGCTCAGATGGGAGGAGGTAAGAAGAGAGAATATTTATCATTCTTTTTCTGAGGCGCTCAGTGCTTTCATCACCCCATAACCCCACCAGCTGCATGTTCTCAGCTGTCCTCTGCAGACTCAGGGGTTCCTGAGGTGGCTAATCACCTCCGAGCACCAGCTTACCAGCCAGCCCAGCCTACAGATGCTGTGCCTCCAAGTTCAGCCCAGACAAGATAAAAGGGGGCCATGAGAATGCAGTTTGGTTAGAGTCATGATATGCTCCAATCACAGATACTCTGTCTGTCTGCTGTATTTTCCTTATCTGAGTGGAAAAAGCACTGCCTGCAACTCTGCCATGGCCTAAAGGTAACCAAATTGATCTTGTGTATCTGCAATTAGCAAGCCCTCGCAGACTTTCAACTAAGATGAAATAAGAGTGATAACAGAGGGACAGCTTTCCGCACACACTGAGCTGGCAAGGACACAAAGGACACACACAGTGGATTCATTCTTTTTATTTTTTTTTTTCTAATTTCATCTGACATTTAGCAGCAGTAACTTTTCATTTGAGTAATAAATGGGTTTGTCCTTTTCAGCAAAACTGCTGTGGATGTAATACTCCCTTTATGGTGTGTTCTGCTGAATTCCAGATGTTGCTGTTTATTCAGGACAAAGTTCATCCAAAGAAGGGTCAAGAGAAAAAAAAAAAAAGGTTTTCTGAAAGAAAAAATAAAAAGGTTTTGACAGCAGTTATTTTCTATAGGTCTTGCTGTCATGAAGCTTTGCACTGAGCTGAATTATGGCAACACAGTGAATCACTCTGGGGGAGTGAAAATGACTGTCAGTGCTTGCTTCCCCCATTAACCTTTTTTAATGTGAATTTGTAAAATAATATGTGGTCTGGGAGATATGGAATAAGTGACTACTCACTGAGATAGCCTTCACAGGAGAAATTAGCATCTTTCTTGATGTGATGGTGAAAGAAATAACCCTTGGCTCACCCAGCATACTCCTAGGTTAAGTACCGTTCTCTACAGGCAGAAATGGAGCAACCAGGGGAAATATATGATTAAAGGTGCTCCTTATTTGGGTTATGCCCTACTTGTTTCTCTCTCAGATGAGATTCACAGTGTACTAGGTGCTGTACTAAGCAGAACCCAATCCACACTGGAGCATTTACAGGCTAAAACTAGATACCACAGGCCTTGCTCAGAGATGAGAAGATGAAACATTCTTCAGCTGTCTTCTCAAGAATTACAAAACCATCACTTGCATTTCAACCAACTTTCAATCTTGGGAACAGATCCAGAAGCAAGTCAGGCAGTTGGTGCTGTGTAGCCTTCACCTGCAAGGAGCAGGAACAGGGAGAGGAACAGAGGGTGTCAGTATGGCTGTACCACCCAGTAAATAGGATATCACTGATCTTGACTTGAAACATCTGACCATTTATTAACTTTGTTCCCACCAGAAATGCATTCAGGATGCACCAGCAAAGAGCACTTCCCAGCTGAGGTGAGTGTTCAATGTTCACAATTTGGGCTATCCCCTTCTGTGAATGCCCCTGCCAGCTGGGAGAGATATCTCCATCCCCTCTCCCCACAGGAAACCATCCCTTCTGGGACCAACCCAGGAGTCTGTAGAGTAGCCTTGGGGTAGCTCTAAACAACAAACCTCTGACTATACTCCTGTCTTGGTTTCTGACATGAGAAGGTGATTTAAAGCTGAATTTAGTCCCTTGGCATAACTAAACCAAGCCTATAAATTTTTCTCTAATTTTGGTAGATTTCCTCCCTTCTGGAAAGGAAAATAAGCAGAATAAAACCAAGAAGCCTGTTTTATTTGCAGGGAAGACATTCTTAAGAGTGGCTTGCTACCTGCTGCTGCCAGCTGAAAGCTGCTGAGATGTTTTGCAGCCTATTCGAACTAATTGCACTCACTGGAACTGCATGTTCAGGTCCTAATTCAGTCTTTCATACCTGTCAAGTGGTATGAAACCAATCCTCGTGGGTAACCAACCCCTGTGTGAGGAGGTTTTGAAGCCTGGGTAATTCCTGCCTGTCCATCTGCCACTGGGCTGCCACAATGAGGGACTGAGGTGGACAGTCTTCTCTGTGACCAAGGGGCATTATGGAGAAGTTTACTGGAGCCATTTTGAACTGGGAACCACCTGGGAAGCCAGAAGGCTGGTATCCCTAGTACTATGGCGGTAGAAATAGAGGTGTGTAGCTATAGATTTGAAGTCATCTTATGCAAGGCTGGAAATGAACAAGAGTGCAAAATCAGCACAAAGCATAAAACATAGGCAGCTACCTCCTGGCAAAATTTAATGTTTGGCACATTCCTGAGCAACCTTTCCCTTAAATAACCTCTGAAGCACTCCAAGAGTTGGCTCCAAGAGTTGTCAGATGGGTTGGCTCTTGAGCTTGCCCTGTGTAGACACTAAGGGATAAGTCAGAGACACATGGAGTCTGGGGGGACTCTGATGGTGTCATCAGCCCTCAGTTCTCCTGCCACACTGCAGCAATCCCTGCAACCTATCTTGTGAAGGGTTTGGGGTGGCCTCATTGTGGATTTCTGGGTGTTGGCTGGAGACTGCTACACAGGCAGAAATGCCGGTGAAGCTGAGCAAAGACTGAATCTGGCCTTGTATCTTTATCTCCATGTGATACATCCTGCGAGGAAGGGGAGGATGTGTCACTGCTGGGAGTGATCTCTCTGAAGCAGTGGAGCAAACTGAAGACTTAACACGAAGTGCTTTTGCTCAGCCAGATTCTTTTGAAGAACCAGCCAGATTCTTTTTCCCTGTTCTTGAAGAGGTTTGATCATGTTTCCCCCAGGAGCATTTTCTCCCAACTCAGGAAGAGTGGAGGTTCTAATGGGTAGTTGCCCTTATGAGCTGTGCCCCCTGCCACAAAACTATCAAAGCAGGGACTTGACAACTCCCAGGGCTTCTGTTTCTCTCAGGTTTGGTACCTCCTTAATTAAAAACTCCCTAGGTATCAAATACATATATTTTTTATGTGGTTTGGCAGCCTTCAGGAAGGGAGAAGGGAAAACAACCTCTCTTCTACTTGCTAGCAGGAATATTTACCTAGGGACACAGACTAATCAGACTTTTAAGCAAACAGATCAATATTTGCTTTTTAACATGTGGAAACTTGCTGTTAGCATTCCTGGTACAGAAATGAATAAATATTGATGTTATGGCTGGTATAAGTAGCTATATTCTGCTCCAGTTCAGTAGAGTCAGTTTACTCTATCAGAGAAGTGTCTTCATTTTTTTCATAACTGTACCAAATTTTATTTTCAAAATGAAGTTACACTCAAGATAGAGAAGAAATAATGAATGGATAAAAAACTGCATAAGAGCAAGCAGGAATCAGCATGGACTCCTGGAGGCATGGAGGCTAGATTCATTGTAGGGAGGGGAGTACTTGTGTTACTGCTATCCTTTTGCCTGACTGCCTAAACCTACATATCTCAAGTTTCTCAAGTCACAAGATTATTCATATTTGCTTACCTTATAGTCTCTGCTAGGAGCACTAATGCATCATTCCTTTCGTGTTTGCCCTTAGGAAATACACAGCATTAGACAGCCTACAGTCCATGCAGACAAGGCAGGTAGAAAGTGGGAGATAACATTATCATTATACCTATTTATGGACTGGGAAGATTAAGGGAAAGAGATAAAGGGACATGTCTATGGCAATCTGTGGCAGACACAGCAGTTAAAGACTGATCTCCTAAGACCCATGAGAGTGTCCTCCTTGTATGACCACCTCTTCCCTGAGAACACCCTTATCTTATTGGGAGAAATGACATTTGAGGAATGCCAACTAGCCCTATAACAGGACCTTTCCAAAACAGAGATGTGTTTTATACTTTTCCCTGGTGAGTTAGTAATGGTGACCCAATAGATCTACCACAGTAATCAGTGCTGCCTTTGGCTTGCCAGGCATGTGAGAGCCAGCAGAGCTGGACCAAGCTCCATCCCCTGTGGCATCTGAGGAGTTGAAATAGGATGAAATGCCTTTCCTGTACCACCAAGCCAGAACAGTGAACACAAAACATATCCACACCTCTGGTTTGTGTTCACCCTCCTGAACACAAACTATCTCCCTAGCTGGCGCTTGCCATGCTTCCAGAACAGGGCAGTGAAAGGGAGATAAACTTCATTACACGTATCCAACTAAGAGCATGTATTTAGTGATTTGCAATGGAGCCGAGCTGCTGGGCAGTTCTTAGCACTGCTGCAACCTGTCTCTGTCTCAGAGCTGTGCCTGCTGTGTGCTGTGATGGAAGGACAGCACAGCCTGCTGACACTTTCCACACATAATGTTAGCAGGTTGATCTCAACATTGGCTCACGGGCATACATGTTCTAATGACTTTCCCTCTATTTTGCACAGTCTTGAACCCTAGTAATAACTACTGATGTCTACCTCTAATATTAGTAGCAGCGTCACTGATGATGATTTGAAGGTAGCTGCTATTGAGAATTGCCACAGCTAAGACTAGGTGCTGGACTATATTTCCTGGGCCTGTAAACACCTCACTGTAATTTGATCGCCAAACTGGTGTCCTTGCATGGTCAGATGTTATCTATGACATGTAAACAGCATGTTGTCCCCTGCCTTCTTGATTCCCTGATGTATCTCCGTGCATTAATGTCACCTTGTGTTATGCCACCATACCTGATGGCATCAATGGCTGTGCAGTAACATGATTTGGACAAATAGGGGTTGGCAGTAGGTGCTCCTAGAAATAGGAGTGTAGTGTTGTATACATGTCTGGTGCCAGCAGGAGGTCAGGGTTCTCAGTGCAGCTCACCTTTGAAGTTCATCTTGCCACTATCCCTGAATGACCGCCCTGCACAGTGACTTTAGCACATCGCTAGCAGGCATTTTAATAGCGTGGTGTCATCAGCTTAACCAGTCACAGAAGTGCTCCCTCCCCTTACTCCCCAAATTGCACTTGTGTTCCCAAAATTATCCTGTCATGCTAGTAAAAGGCAGAGACTGTGCTGTGCGTTTCCTTGGCTGAAGCAGAGATTAAAGCAAAGGGGTGCTGCTCCACACCCTGCCTGGGGTGGCAGAGCTGGCTGGGAGCGGTGGCATGGAAGGACACGGGTTTAATCACTGAACAGAGTGCTCAGGAGCTGGAACATGTCCACTGCACAGTGGCACAATCTGAGAAGACATTTAAGGTCTCAGCTGGAGAACAAACAGAAAAGATAGCCATGGATTATGAGGCTGTTTGAGATCTATGTACATATACTGTTTTGACAGCAGAAATTATAAACAGATCATTTTTGTTGACCAGTGCCTTGAATCTGTTTGAAAGCAATTCCTGCCTTTTATCTGAGCAACTGATGGTGGAAAACATTGCTTGCATGGAAAATATTGTCTTGGACATCTCTTGCCCAATGCTCTATTTCCTAATTCTGATTAACCAAGCTAATACTCATACTTCCTTGGCACTATCTGACTGTGAGTTCCCATGGTGCTGTCGCTGATTGTTTGGATGGGTCTGTGCTGATGAGTCAGAGCTGAATAGTCTGTGGTGGACTGATAAGAGGAGGATGACACTTTAAGCAACACAGACCATGTATCAGCCTATTCCACAATACTTTCACCAGTGGTTGAGGAGGAAAGTGGAAAAGGGAGATACAGGAAGGAAAGAGGCAGTAGGAGGAAAAGCAAATGGGGGCAAACAGCCAAGGCATTGAAAAAAACCATTTCTAAAGCAGAGAAATGTGGTTCCCACATAGAAATCTGCTCTGCTTTGTCCTGCTTACTTAGAAGCGCTGCAGGCTTCCCACAGCTCTCTTTTAGTTACTGATGACAGCATGAGAGAACAAGGCTGTTTCAGCACATTGCTTTTCCTCGCTATTGGGCTCAACCTGCTGCTTGCCCTTCTCTTCTTGGGAGAGTGAGAAGGTGGAGGCAGAGGATTAGGGCTCCAGGGCATCCCTCTTGGGAGGCGAGGTAAGGCCATAAAGATTGTAAGCATCTAGGAGGTGGCAGATTTGACCAAACACTTGGTGATGTGTTACTGCCAGGGTCTGACACTATTGGCAAGGCAGGATCTGTAAGGAGAGGAAGAAAAGTATCGGCTGCAAGAAGCAGATCCTTTTGTCTAGGCTCTTTCACTGTCCTCTGGGATGTGTAGGCAGTGGTCAGTGATGCCCATGTGGTAGCAATAGCATTGCTGCACCTGTGATGGGCTGAGGATTCTGCTCAGTTAATCTAAGAGATTAGACCTGTCTTTACAAACATGGTTTGAAAGGGAGAATGGCAGCTCTTTTTACACATTATCATGTTGACATGCTTTTCTCTGCGGCTAAGATCCAGCAGACCCCATGAAACCCCTCGCCGGGGACTCTGGCCTTTGCCAGACCTACGTTTGTGTCCTCCCAGTTGTTGCTCCATTCAGTTAGCACTGAAAAACCTTCTTATGGAATGACTATTGCAGACCATTTGCTAGTCTGGATCAGTGCCTGCTTCTTGCAGATGTGTTTGTCCTTCTGTCTTTCCCCAGCACTGTTATTGCCAGGGCCATAACTGGGCTTTCATTTTTCCAGTTCTAAGAGTGATTAAGGCTGCAGAGGACACAAAAGTTAGAGCCAGACCAGGCTGATTCTCCCACCTTTTGTCCTGAGACTGATTTTCATGTGCATACTATTGTGCTAGAAAACTGCATTCATGGAAGATATTCTTAATACAAGAGCAACTGAGACCTCTGTCTGTGTTCTGTCGACCCAGCGCTGGCCAGACACATTGCTCACAGGACATGACAGCTGACTGTGTGGCAATTTGAATCTGGTTCTCTAATTTCTAAAGCACTGATTTTGACCTCTGCACTGTAGTCTGAGTTAGGTCTCTTTTACCCCTGACATAACTCAGTTGTCACTAGTACATGCCCTGGTCTTGAGTGCACGCCATCACTGATGCTCTACATGATCAGCGGTTCACAAGCCTCACTCCTCTCTCCAGCCAAGTGTGTGTTCAAATCTGTCATACAGATGCGGCATTATAAGTCCACCTGCCCTTGAATGCTCATGGCTACAGTCTGGTCCTAAAAACAGGTGAGACCCAGAGAAACTGCCTGGTGGGAATAGTCCATAGTTCATGCCTTGTCCAGCAGTTGCTTGTGAAAGTGTTAGATAGTCTGAGGACAAAAACTGTGCCAGCAATGGAGCCAATACCCTATCCATATGGAAGGCTTCAGGCCTGTGTCCTGGTCCTATTTAACTTCCTAAATCAGACATGAGTCAAATTATCTAACTTTAGTAAGCTATGTAGGGAAAATAACAGCCTAATTTTCTCTAGAAGACAAAGCCTCACCCTACCAGTATTGCAGATCCTATCAAAGGCTCCATACAAAACCCAAGGGCTCTTGGTAGTAGAGGGAAGAGAGTGGGCTGCGCCAGCATGCCAGGGGTGCTCACAGTCAATGGGCAGCACTTGTGTTGCAACCTTTGTGGTCTCTTGTTCATAGATATTTTACAGACACATCAACTCAAAACTAAGCAGTCATATTTTTCTGGGGCATCTTGGACCTCACCAGTTCTTACAGAGCAGAATCTAGGTAGGAAACATCTGCTTCAGAAACTGCAGCAGCCTGAGCGATCAAATGAGCTGTGACAAAATGGGGAGTAAACATGGCTGGTGCATAATGAAGTGGCGTCCAGTCGCAAATTCCTCCTATTGTAAAGAAAACTGAATCTTACCCTTGTTTCCCCAAATCCTCTCTGTTTCCCAGCTAAGCCCCAGCAATTTCAAGCATCCCAGGCATGCAAAAAAATACTCTTTACGTCAGGCAACCGGAGGCCAGGGAGAGGGGATGGAGCTCAGAAAGTCTGTGCCCCTGACAATGAAACAGATACTGTGCTGACAGTATATTCTGGATCATAAAAGGGTTTCCCTAGTGCGCAATCTGTCTGAGACTATTTTCTATTTAAAGTCCCCAGCTGTAGCCTGAGGAAGGGACAGCAGAGCACTGAGTGAATCATCCATCCCATCCAAGAGAATCCTGAGGTGAGAGGTTTCCTGCGCTTGGAAAGAAAACAAGACACACAGTCGCTGCTGGTGCCAAAAGCGAACCCAACACCATCTAAGGGAGACCTTGATGAAGTCATCCTGGAACCCAGATGTAATGCTCATCTGCCATTAATTCCTCACACTTGGAAAAACAAGGGCCCCAGGTTTTCTCACTGCTGTTATACTGGAATAGGTCCACAAAATGGGGGCAGGTTGTCCCACCACAAAGACCAGCCACTGGGCTGCAGCAATGGAGAAGGTGGTTCGCAGTCACTGGCACCGTTCCCTCCCTGGCCACCAGAAGCAAGGGGAACCCCTATCTCATGAAGGCAGACTGTAGTCAAGGCAGACAAGTCCATCCCTGCAGTGGTTCATTAGCTGCATAAATATTCTACTATCTGCTCGCCTCATAAAAGGGCTTCTACTGCAAATTATTCATCAGGGGAAGAAGCTTAAAGTTACAAAACACTGTAATTCACTAAATCAACACTGAATCATGCTCCTGCTTAGTACATAAGGAAGATTTCAGCCACAGGAGTGCTTAAAGCACTGTCTGCAATGAAAAAAGTTGTGAAGATGATAAAATACAGGCCATCATTAGCTTCTCTACATCTATTTAAACACAATTATCAACACTCAAGTTTTTCATTTGTGCTGGAGGCTAAACTTCGTGTAATTTTGTATGTTTGAAATAGGATTAAGGGTGTGATTTTCAAAATTTTTTGAGTTTAGTTTTCCTGTCATTGAACCATTGAGCATTTCAGGGGAAGCACCCCAGAGAGCACAGAAAAGCAGTGTGTGTCTTACCAAAACCACTGCAGTCAGACATGCAAAACGCTGAGCTGCTAAAAATTCAGTGCACTGAATCAGTCATGCTCTCATCACTTTGATAAGTTAACCTTTTACAAGCAGATTTCATATGGGATCACACAGTTTTTGTTTGTGTCACTCCAGCTCATGTCAGATGGAAAAGACATCATAGGTCACCTAGTCTGTCAGGCAGAGACTGTCCTACCAACAGAGTTTTTGAGAACTTGGCCTGTTTCCTAGTGAGAAAAACACTTGCAAGCATTTTCTGTAGCAGATTATGCTAACCTCAAAAAACATTTCCATTTATTTGACTAAGTTTTGCATTATCTCTGAAATAAGCATTTTATTAACTATGTACTTTCATAACAAGCCCTCTTTCTTTTTTTTTTATTCATTACATTAGAGAAGTAAATCTCTACTTGAAACATTTGGTAAACAAATAAGGGAAAATATCTTTGTCTGCAAGTGCGCTACAGATGCAGTCCTCACTAATGGTGTCTTTATGGAAGAAGTTTGTAAATGTTTGACACGAGAGGTGGGATTTCTCCGACCAACTCCAGATGTTCACACTGTAAATTTCTGCCTATGAGCTAAGTGTCTAGACTGTTTTTATAGTCAACAGAGAAATACAGGCACTTCAGGATGCATTTTTCCTTATCCTAATGTCTACAACAGCTCTGATATTGCACCTGAAAGTGCCTGTTTCTTTCCACTGGCTGATGGGGGAAGGTTCCAAAGGGAACCTGAAGTGACAAGTACTGGTGCAGATGTCCAGGCTATGTCTGCACTAGAAAACTAAAATACCAATGATTATTCTCTGTCACTGGAGAGGCAGGGAATGGCACTAAATGCTCTTGCCCTCAAAAGTAGTGGGATTGCCCCAGACTGAGTGCTATCAACCCAGCCTGAGCTCACTAGGCCTTTGGTGGAGCACTAGATGGCCCAAGCAGAAATAATAGTGGGTATGGTAGCAGCTGGGATGGTCTAGCACTGTGGATGGCCAAGCTACAGAAGTGAATCCTACTGAACATTTTGAAGATGCTCAGAGTGTCTTCTGATGCCTTCACTGCCTGTAAATGTGAATGATTTCATCGCTGCTTGGATGCTGTTCATGTTTCCTCTGCAGGGATGGTGGTTGCTGGTTAATATTTGGCTTCTCTGACCTGTCTTCTTATCTTTCCTGCATGAAAGTATTTTTTTCCAGCACCTCCAGCTCTTTTCACAAGCTATGCAGGAAGAGGACAGCTCATTTACCTCTGTAGAGATTTCCCTAAACTAATTTCCCTCTAGTGGATTTGTGCTGATGGAAGGATTAAGCTTTTCACTTGCTATTTAGTGATTATTAAAATTACTGGGGATAGAATTGCAAGATCAAACAATGCCTTTGCTAAACCCAAAGGGTTTCCTGAGTGAACTTTTGCTGCCTTTTTGATGTCAACACATGGCTCTTCCCATCCATACCAGAGCCAACTGACAACTGCACCCACCAAAGCAACAGCATCCTTTCATAAACCCTCAGTCTGGTTGGAACATCAGCTGTCACTGTAAAGAAAAATCCAATCCTTTTCCTCATCTAGATTGGCATAGTGGAAATATGCTATGTTTTTATGCTATGTTTACTTTCAGCACAGTAAAACCTGCTTATTTGTAGTCTGCTTTATTATTTTTTGCAAAATTTCTCATTTTCCATCTTTCAGTAGCCCTTTCTTATGCCTACAAGGCCTAAATGCCACTGTCACCAAGAGCCATTACTGTGGCTATGTACCATGTATGCTAAGCTTATCAAAGGCAGATTCTGATCAGTTTCAGTGGTGCAAGTATAACATGACCACCATCAGATTCTGTCTGCTAGGTGGGAAATAACACCTGAAATAATTTCATACAGTTGGGGCACCTGATTCTTCACATTTTTCAGTGAGACTTCTCCATACAACAGCATAAATGAGAGGCGAGTCTGATCCCAGACACTGAGGAGGACAGAAATGAGAATA
Source organism: Poicephalus gulielmi (assembly GCA_026283885.1). NCBI lineage: Eukaryota > Metazoa > Chordata > Aves > Psittaciformes > Psittacidae > Poicephalus > Poicephalus gulielmi. The sequence continues at coordinate 63,992 of JANEXQ010036029.1, forward strand.
AAACTCAAAAGCAAGGAATGGATGTTTCAGTTCAACTGTGACACAAAATGCAGTAAAAATGTGATGTGAGAATCTGACTGGAATTTAGAAATCCTGACATGACATTACAACTACTTCTTTTTAGCTTTGAAGTCTTGCTCTTTGATGACGCATTACTGAGTTTTTTTATACATATGCCTTCTCTTCCATGTTAAAATACCAGTTTTCAATAAAGCGGTCTTACTTTTGCAGTGAGTGGTTAGATTTTATTCCTGAAGCTTTAAAACAGAAGAAAAATTATCAACAGGGTGAATGCTAATACATTCAGAAAAAATTCCTGAAGAGGAGTTCATGGAAATTGGTCTCCAGACCAAGTTTTGCACAAATGAGAGGTGCCATGAGAAAACATAATCCCTATTAATTAAACCTTTTGGTGTTAGAGAACAAATGGAGGCATATCTGAAAGCTGAAGGGATTTGTAATGTGACCCGGTCTTTTTGCCTCTAGGTCAATGCTTCAGAGTTGGTATGGTCAAGTAGTGACTGAAAGCCATTATTCTCTGACAGCTGTTTGCAGACCTCTGGGAAATAAGTTTGTGTTATCTTGCTGTCAGTGGTAGAGTGACTGATGCAGCATCAAGTAATCTATCCTCCCTACAGGGGGTAATTGATATTTTCCTGCATCATAGCAAACAGAGAGACTGAAGCTAAAACAGGCAGAAAGCTAAATTATCATCCTGTCATTGTATCACCAGCATCAGCCACTTTATTATTTTCAGCCCCCAAAGTGCTAATGCTGTGTGCACCTTGCCATCATGGAGTCCAGACATGGAACACTGGCATTATCAGCAGGATGCCCCAGTACCTCTAGGGCTGGCATTGCTTTCCTTATTGTAATGCTTATGTGGAAGGGGAAGGGAGGTATACCTCTCTAACCACTTCCTAGGACCTGATACTGCTTTGTGTCACGCATGTTGTTCATGATGGCACAGTTTCTCTTCATTTCTGTACACAAAACACAGGCAGAAAGCAGTATAAATGACCTGGTGGTCAGCTTCCTCCTGCTCACTGCCTGACTCCCCTTCCATTCACTCCTGCCCTCCTGAAAATTTGGCTTGGTTTCTTGACTGGTAGCATCAGCATGTGCACAGCTCCCTGCTGCGCTTGTGAGCACATGATCATGTTAAACAGAGTGAGCAACGCAGGTTTAGATCAGCTGCTGAAGTAAAATGTCAACAAGTTTTGGATAAGGGAAAGCTGGCTGAATGCACTTGGACCTTCACACAAATGTAGAATGGTTTGGGCTGGAAGAGACCTTAAAGCTTTTCCAGTTCTAACCCCTTGACATGGGCAGGGACACCTTCCACTAGACCAGGTTGCTCCAAGCCCCATCCAGCCTGAATCTGAACACTGCCAGGGATGGTGCAGCCACAGCTTCTCTGGACAACCTGTGCCAGTGCCTCACCACCCTCACAGGAAAAAATTTCTTCCTAATATCTAGGAATTTCCCATTTTTGCAAACCTTCTGCAATATTCCCTCTCTCTTCTTTTTCTTTTTGGCAAAGATTTTCAAAGAATGTGTGTACATCGTTTTTTGGTTCAGTATTAAGATTCTCCAAATCCAAGTTCACTGTGCCATTGTCCTTCAGGTTTAGAGTCCTGACTCACATCACAGAGGAAACTATCTCATTTTACCCTGACCATTTAAGAAAATCAGGGTCTAACCTCCACAGGGGTTTCCTGTTATGTCCCTGGTGGAGGACAACTGAAGGGGGCATCTGCACTCAGAGACACTTTCCTGGCAGACTTTGTTTCCCATTTTTCCCATCTGCCTTGCTGTGCTCTCAGCGGCCTTCATGACTGATGCAGCCTTCTCCAGACAGTGGTTCATTTCATTCAAAACTAAAGGTTCAAGGCAGATGCATTGTCCTCTCGAGAGGCCTGTTTCCCTCCACTGACTGAAAGTTGCTTTGAATTAAATGGTCAGATTAGATGAATATCTTTTAGATGCCTAACAGAAGCAGACTTGCATCTTGGCACATGGATTTCGAGAGAGAGTTGACAAAATGGAGCCAATATTCAGAATAAGGAAAAAAACTCTACTAGACTTTGGAGACCTGGAAAAGTATGTTAAAAGAGTTAAAGTTATCCGTTTGATTTATATAGGAAAAAGCAGATTTAGTGGCAACTCAGTTACAGTCAATAAAAAGGTTAAAATGCTAAGGAGCTTTTAAAATCTAATGGAGAAAGACATAACAAGAAGCAGTGGCTGGAAACTGAAGCCAGACAGCAGTCTCATAAACTGTAACTCCCATAAAGCACTGTGCCACTAAGGGAACATTAAGTTTAATGTTCATCCTGACTCAAAGCAGATCATTGTTGGGAGTTGACAGCTATGCCACTGACTGAAACAAACATTTAAGCACTGGGACTATATGAATGTTGTGGTCATACTCGAAAGGTGCTCAACCAGCCAACACATAATCTGAGCCACAACAGTTCAAACTGGGGATTCAGTTACATATTAATAAGTGCCTGGTGTCATTTGAGGGGTTCTGGGAAGTCTGAGATATCCACACAACACTGGCCAGACATGACACAAGAAATACAGAAAACCCTCTTCGAGTAGGAGATAGAAACTAGGAAAGATACATTAGCAAGTCTGCAAGGGAGCTAGACTACAATGAGGAGGTGGCTGAAACTAGTCCCATTTGTCAAGAATCCTTTTACAGCCAGTGGATAGCTATAAGTAGGCTGTCCAAAAATGGGGGTCTGAAATAAATCTGATGAACATGAAAACATCTATTTGTGCCCCTATGTTTCAAAAGGAGAGCAGGGAAATTGCCCCAGATGTTAGTCCCTAACCGATCAATGGCTCAATGTCCAGCTGGAGACCAGTAATGAGTGGTGTCCCTCAGGAATCGGTGTTGGGACCGGTCTTGTTCAACATCTTTGTCGGTGACACGGACAGTGGGATTGAGTGTGCCCTCAGCAAGTTTGCTGATGACACCAAGCTGTGTGGTTCAGTTGATACG
>JANEXQ010036032.1:0-20197 GCA_026283885.1 Poicephalus gulielmi
GCTGGCTGTCACCAAGCACCCTGTTGTTTTTCATGTGCCTTAGCATGCCTTCCAGGAGAATCTGCTCCAAGATTTTGTCATTTCCCATTGATGAGCAATGAAGCGTTTTTAAATATAACTTCACATTGATGGTATAAAAATAGTTTCAGTAAGAAATATTACCATCACATCAGTAACTGAGACACAAACATAGCTGCATTCCGTGAGTTTATTCATACACTGCATGAACAGAAAGATAATGCTGATCCAGATACTCCGGCATTTGATCTGCATCTCTTTGGTTATTTAGTCTCAATACAACTACTGTGACACACTTCTAAAGCCTTTAATGTATCATAAGATTGGCAAAGCTCCTTCATTTACATAATTAAGGCAATTACAGACATTTTAATTGAATGCAACACCATTTTAATGGTCTGGACTATTTTTATCTTTCAGTTTCATAATCCTTAAAAGCTGATTGGCAGAGAGCAAAAGAAGATAATGAACATATCCTAAAAAAAAACATGCTGTCATGACTATCTAAAACAGTTTAATAGAGTTTGTTTTGTTACAGAGACTAAACTTTCCTAACAATGTGGATGTTTTGGGGACTCTAGGACTGAAACTGATTGTGAATTGTCTAATGACCTAGGTTAAAATTAATGATTATCAAACATAAACAGCATTAATTATCTTCTTTCATCATAATGGCTTACCTAACTCCTTTAAAATTGCAGCAGTATGCACGAAATCACAGGATACACTGAAGGTAATATTTTTGCCTCTAAAGGCACATTTACTATAAGATTTTCTGGTTTGGTTTGGTTTTGAATTTTTCCCCCTAGTAAAAAACAAGAGGAACAAAAATAAAGAAATCAACCAAGCTAGTAAAAATTTCCATTATAAATGAATTTAAAACAATCTCCTACAGAGAAGTCTTTTGTGAAAACTATATTAATACTTTGTAGTAGCAAGAAAATAACTCTGAATGACTAATTACTCATCTTGTATATACTAAGTCTTTACCTAAGTAGAATCAGTGTCTAAATGGCCCTGAGAATCTGAACAGTCTCACAGAAATCAAGCATTAATAAAAAACAAAAAAAAAGTTTCAGGTGTCCCCCCCATGTGTAAGATCACTCTCACATACTGGTTTGTAGTGAACCAGCTAGTGTTGCCTGAGATGAAATCTGGGAAGTTCACCCTGAAATTGCTCCCTATGCACCTGATGGGCAAGGCCACCAAGGAATGCCAGTCCTCAAACATGCACACCTGTTTTCAAAGCCATAATTGGCACAGGACATGCATGTCGTTGGTGTCCTGTGACAAAAACACTCACACAGTGAGGAGAGATGCAGTACTCACATTATTTTAGACATTTGGAAATTATAAGCTGTATTATTCAAATATTTTAAATACAGGGCCAGCTCCAATGGTTAAATGCCCATTTGCTGGTAAAAAAAGAAACATAAGAAGCACCTTCTAAAAGCGCAGGCTGCCAGAGCAGGCTAGAACTGCTTTCCACAGCCTTGACACCCGAGGAACTTTTCACTGAAATGAAAACTTGGGAACATGATATAGCTGTACTTGACAAAGAAGTGTAGTTTTGAGTATCCAACACTGCCAAAAGCAGCCAAAGAAAGTGAAAGGACCTGGAAACAACAAAGCAGCCTAGAGGAAAAGCAAATTGATTCTGAAGAAGACTTTTGTTGGAAAGACACTTGGAATTGTGTGCAAAGAGTTACATACCCATTTTGAATGGTCATGTAATATCCCAGCTTTCCCCTTAGCACTATAGCTTTCCACAGTATTGACAACAAGCACTTAGCTAACAATCCTTTCTAAGGATATCACTTAATCCTGGCAACAGTAAAATGTTCTTTTTCCACAGCATTCTTGAATATGTTCTGCAGTGTTACAGGGGTTATTTTTCATAAACACGGGATAAAGTTTCTAGCATTCTATTTTTTTTTTATATAAACTGTACTATTATGGAATAGACAGTCTACCCTTAAGCCTTCATTTCTTACTTGTAAGTCAAGTTACTAGAACACCTCTGCCTCATTGTTCTACTTGCATTTGTGGTATAACTTCTTTTCTGCAATATATTTCTATCCCTAGTTCCCAAATATCTTAACTCCTTAAGAACATAAAGCAAACAAAAAATTATTTTTAGCCAACGTCATCTACTAATATCTAAACAGTTCCAGTTACCTTTTCTGAACTATAAAGGTGTTTCAAACAAAGTGAATACACCCTGCTCCATGCAAGAACAGTTTGAAATCCCAGGAGAAACTCATGCATTTGAATTAAAAATGGTGAATGGAGCTGCCTCTACAGCCTACCGCTATGTTACAAAGCTGTATCTCCATTTCCCATCCTTTAAACACAGTTACAGGCCCTTTGTCTTTCTCACACATTTTACTTCTTAGTCTCAGCCACGTGACTGAACTGTGGGGTCTTCAAAATTTACCATCTGCCAAGTTCAGGTGTGCTTTTCCACAACACACATGGACGAGACCTGTCAAGCTGCATACACCCCTCACTTCCAACATTTTCCTGGGTTCCAGGGGAAGGAAGTCTGGGTACCTGGTGTGGTCTGGCTAAGCCCTAGGCTAGATGACAAAGGGACCAAGGGACATGCTGTCAGATATGCCTTCTCATTCCAAACACATTCTCTGTCATTCTATACCACATTAGACTGTTATTAATCATACTACATTAGATTACTCCTAATTATGATGGAGAAGACACTTTTTAGAAAATCTTAACATGGAGTTTGATTAATGAAAGAAGATACTGCTGATAATTTTCCTTGGCTCAGCATCGCTCAAGCAAAAAAAAAGAAAAAAAATCCTGTTCAAGTATCTAAAGGAGATTCATGCAGAAAATTTATGTTAACATTGAAGGAACAAACAATAAAATTGGCTCCATTAAGCTTATATTATTACACAGTAATGAAAATTAAATAAAAGTCTTTTACAAATACAATAATACAATATTTTTTGTGCTAGTAAATTCCCTATCATATCAGATAGAAATAATTTACAGATACAAATGAATTCTTGATAAGATTATTAGTCTACTATCTTAAAAATAAACTAATATTTAAAAAATATAGATACTAAAGCAACAAAATCTGATTAAACCATAGTACTTCCTATTAAAGATTAAGTAAAAAATGGTCTATAATTCACCTTACATACAAGAGAGGAAAAAAAGACACTCTCAATAAATTACCCTGACTGAATTTCAAAGCATAAAAATCTACAGTGCATCAATTTTCACTTTACCTTCAAAAACCTTCTATTTATATATAGTATATACTTACAGCTCAACATTACTGAGAAAGTATATAATGAATAAAGCCAGTGAAAACCAATACTTTAACTTGCATGCCTGGACAGATGTAGGTCTAAGATGATCAGCTTTGAGATTTAAAAGTGAATAGTATGTATTACAGTATAAAAAACAATAAAAGCAAGTGGATATTTACTGTTATGTCAATACCCTCTGAAGAACTAAAATGTATACATAATAATACATTTTAGTTTTGTAGCATCTTTAAAATCACAAAAGGTTTCAGAAACATCAGTAGAGTAAGAAAGCTTGCCTATAAATAACATGTTTTCCTCTAACAAGACACTGAGTCACAGTGTTAGAGCCCATTTACACTTAAATCAATGGCAAGATTCACATTGCTGCCAGTAGTAAAGGCAAGAGCAGAAATACTAGCCTAGATCGGACTTCTGTGGTCAGCCCACCGTGACATCAACCTCAAACCATATGCACCAAAACCAGATCACATGAATTCTTGGCTTTGAGTACTGAACTGACAACTGTGCACTTGTATTTCAGAATTCATCTAAAGACTATTTTGAGAAAAATCAGCAAAATTTTCTAATGAAAATTAAGCAACTAAAAAAGTATAGATGTTTTCATTTATTGTTGCATTCTACAGAATTGTAGTAGCAATTACATAACAAAATATTTTACTGAATCATAAATATATGGGTAAGAAAAACAGCAAACTAAAAGGCTGACAATCACCTAAGGCAAATAAAACTCACATGTATAAAATGTTGCCACTGTCTGTACTCCCAAACTATTGAGACCACCTCCTTCCTATTTACTGTACATATTCTTCAAAGAAAATTAGCAGCTGAGAGTAGTTTCTCCATGATGAAAACCAGCATGCTTCTCTCTGTACTTCTTTTTATAGGCAAGTCAACTTATTTTCCATAGAAGCATGGCAGCGTAAAATTAGCAGCTATAATTAGATCTTTAGGAAATATTTTAAATCATACTAACATAAGTATTTATAAATAACCCCAAACAGCACTATAACATAACAATAATTTTACGTAGCCTCTTCTTTTTGTCTTATTTGAGGTTTGAATGTTAAATTTTACCCTTGACCACATGGCAAGAACTTCATCTTATAGATGGAAATTTGCTCACTGTCTCATATAAACGTCTTCTTCCAGCTACCCCATAACTAATTACCGACAATAACAGGCCTAATAATTGGTCTACTGTATGTTGGACGTTTGGATGCGGATTTTATTTTACTGATGTCCTGGAGTTAATCTTGCAGAAGAGAAAAAGGGAATTACGAAATAGTACTATCTGTCCTTGAAAGGTAATAATACAAAGTAGAGATTAAGGAGTTAAACACAAATGTTATTTTTGGCCATAAATCTCTTTATTTGTGAGATCTAGAAACCATTCAGTGTTCTCTTTGAACACAAACAAAACAAAACCTCTTTTTTGGCATCTATACCTGTACTGTATGAAGAGTGGCTGAGGTCATGTATTGAGAAGATGCTGCTATGTAAATACAATAAGAGGATTTGGGAAAGTGCTGTTTTGCTGTTTGTTTAAAAAGAGTCCCTATATTTGTTTTTCAAGCACTGATGCACACAACATGAAACAGAATCCACAGTCTCTTTAATCCGGCTGTTACTTATCCTCACCTCTCCATAGCAATTAACAATTCGGCAGTATTCAGTATTAAACAGGATGCATTAAACAGGATGCAGCTGAGAGAGCAGCTATATTCTATGATTAAAGTCTTTCAGATATGCTAACTGAAAATACTTTCAGCATGTAAAGTTGCCTTTTAACTTCTTTCTGCCAAAGGCTTAGACTCAAAAGAGTAGCAGCTTCTTATGTTACCTCTACAGTACCCCACAGACGATCAGAAAAAGAGAATCCCTTTTTTTTTTTGTTCATTAATATAAGCCTACCTCTGTTATTTTAGTGAAAATATCTCAAGTGAGCTCTTACCACAGGATTTATTAAAAATTAACGCAAAAATTGTTGAGAGCAAATTCTTCTATTTTAGTAGCTAAAGAAAATGGACATTACTTATTTTACTCACAATGTTAGTTTTTTTCATCTAGCCTGCAAGAACTTCAACTGATTCTTAGCTTTTGGGTACGACTGCATGTCCCAGATGTGTCTTTACTGTGTGTCAGGGCAGAACTGTTTCCATGAAAAAGATATACAAAGACACAATACAGGAGGATGCTGTAGCACACATCAGCCAAATATCTGAAACAGACTGTTTGGGAGACCAGGATCTTGGCTATGTCATGGCACACATTTATCACAGTGTTAGTGTAGCTCATCAGGGACATAAAACATAGGCCCTCTGTCACACTTTTTGGATTTAAGGAAAATTAAACTTTCCCAATGTATGTACTCTAGAGTAAAGCAAATTCATGTCAACTGATAACGGATGCTTTTCTTAGATACCATTGGAAATTCTTTGACCATAGAGGAGTTAGCCATATACCCACCAGCTGCCGTGGCATTCCAAACATGTTTAGTGAGCGTACTGTGACAATGAAGCACACCCTAGGTATTGGTCCAGGCAAGAAAAAAAAAACAACCAAAACCATTCATCAACACCATCTTGTGTCTTGAAGGTTTTACCTGTTAATACTCTCTTTTACATTTTTTGGTTTTAACTGACTCAATAGGCCTTTATATAACATATACACCAAGTAGAGGAGAAACAGAAGAAAATGTCCACAATGATGAAATAAATGCAGCAACATTTAAGGTAGAGTGCATAACCTCTTTCTGTCTCAGTTTCTGAATGGATTTTAAACAATTTTATTTCTGGAACTGATAAATTCCTTCCTCTGCATCATCCGGCAGCTTTTGAGATGTTAAACGCTACAGCTGATCACAAAGAAGGCTGTTCGCTGGGACCTTCCTTTTTATTTTCTGGAAGGTGGGTATAAAACTCCTCAGTCCACAAACATTTACTGTCCTAAGAAATATTTACCCATCTAAGATCATTAATCTGATATACCTCAGCTAGTAGTAAGTACAATGTTAGTAAAAAAGAAATACATGGAAATATTAAGACTGGAAACAAGGTAAGTTTCATATAGAAAGAGATTACAGATGAATCCAAATCTTGGCTCATGACAGTCGTACCCTGACTTCTTAACCAGTATCCCGTATAAGTGAGAACTGCTTTTTCAGTCAGCTGGTAAATGTAAGGGATTATACATATATAAGCCACATATATATTACATTAAATGATATTTAAGAAGTAAACACAGTTAACATTTTATGCCCTGATTTCTCATTCCCCAGATTACCTTATTTCTTCATGTAGAAAAAAGCCAACATGGTTCTTGACCTATACCATGCGAATTAAATAACAGCACAAAATTACTTTTACTTGTCCATATTTTTTTTTTTCTTGTAATGTCCTGAACTAGTATTTTTGATATTAAAAACTCTGAGGATTTTGCTGTTGGCATTCATTCCTCCTTCTAAATTAACAAAACCTCTTAATAAACCTGGCCTTCTAGACTGTGCAAGATATAAACTAAGAAGCAAATGCACTTTGCAAACTAAACCAAGTAACATTTTAATGCTTGCCAGGCCTAACATGAACACATACAAACAGGTAAACACATTTCATCCATTTAATGCAAAAATAAATTGCTTGGCAATTATGTAATATACTGATTTTCCCTCTTTTTCTTATCTTTTTTCTAACTAAAGCTTGGGCCATGAACATCATAAATCAAATTCTGACTTTATTTGGTGAGGCATGTACTCAAGCATTCACATCTAGCAAGCTCTTAATTAAGCTTACTGGTACACAATTTTCTCACTAGTAGAGCCTAAAGGATATTCAGGATAATTTTTCCACATTTATATAACAAGATACTTATTAAACTTCTGTAGAAATTAACAGAAGACTACAGTTAGTAGCAGAGGTCAATATGGTGTAAGACTATACAGTGGGTCAGACATATTTTCAGAGTAATTTCATTATAATTAGAATAGCCAAAGTCACTGAACTAAGTTGAACCCTGAAGTAGAAAGGTCTGTGTAACCTTTATAATAGGCTTGAGGTGGTTTTTTTTTTTCCCTTTTCGTTCATGCTGAAGAGAAGAAAACCCGAACTTTCCATTATGTATCTAGAGGCTCTTGTTAAAAACATTTCTGAGGACAGCTTTATTCACTAAAGGTTTTTATCACATCTTTTGAATTATATCACATAAAATGCAAGGAACAAAGCAACATCTGCTATCTATGAATGAGGACCATTTCAATTTATACTCAAAAAATATAAATTGTAACAGATTTCAAGCCAGTATGTCATGTTGAGTAAATGGATTGTCGACACTTATTTCAGAATACGAGTACACTGCTATAGAGAATGCATTTTGTTACAAGCTCAAAATATCAAAAGCAACACTAAATAAACTAAAAAGCAAGAAAGTGCCTCTGGGATCATGCCAAGGTATCACTGTGTTTGCTAGGCAACTGCAACAGTCATTAATGATGTTCTTTAACATCAAAAGAAGCTCATGCTCTTGAGAAAATATTTTGAATATATTAACCTGCAAAATAAAATCTTATTGTGAAGCAGAAAGTTCAGTTGTGAACACATTTGTTCAACTTTTTGTTCTTGCTGTTTTCCAACCATTAAGATTACAAAATTCAATAGCTCTTGTTTTTTTCTTTTTTTTTTTTCTAGTAAGATGGTAAAATTCCTGTACCAAAGCCCTGAAATCAGTCAAGAACTTGAAAAAACTCACCCACAACCTCATTCTTTCAATCAGATTTTAAAACTTGATTTTTTTTTTCTTTGAAGAATGCTGGCAATATGTACACAAATTTGTCCATTTGAGTGTCTATTCAGAGGTTCCAAAACAATTTAGTACAAGTCAAACATGAATCAGCACTGGACTAGAAGACGCAGTGGAAGAAAAAAATAAGTTTAAATTAGGAAAAAGTGCCAAATGACAGAAGAGCACTCAATAAAACTATTTTTGTTCTAAACCCCATCTTTTTGAAGGGAACAAATTAAGGAAAATTAAAATCTGTTAATGAGACATGAAAACATTCCAACAGAAAAGCCTTACCTCCTTCACCTCTACTTCTCTATTATTAAGTGACCTAAGTTTTCCCAAAGAAATTTTGCTGTTAATATTTTAATCTCAAATTAGCTGAAAGGAAACATGATTTAAATAAAGTCAAAATAGCCAACTGTTAAAAGCTTTGTAATTTAATTTTTTTTTACTTTAAATTACTGAAAGAATAGATGTAGGTTGGTGAATTGTACACTACTAAAAAAATGTAACAAAATTTCAAATGAATGTGCTATTGCAGTATGTGAAAGAACAGTTTTTAATGTGAACACTAACAAGTAAGTCCGTTGTATGTAGGTCTGTGAATGTCTTAAAATTGAACTTTGAACCCTCAAGCATAAGGCCGCTACTTCCTAGCTGCAACTGGTATGAACTTGTGTAAATTCTGATATAAGTTGCATTTCCTGAATCCTTCATTAAATAAAGTGACACAGAACAGAAATTACAGGAGATTGATTATGCATTGTGTTGCTGTGTACAGACTATTTATTTAGATAAGGAAAATTGGGGCAAGGCTAGTGCGGGTAGTAGGGACTGAAAGGATGGGTCCTGGAAGAAGAATGGCTTTCTAGAAAGGAGAAGGGGTCTCTGAAAGAACATGTTTAAGATCCTGGCTGATGGAAAGGTACTGGAAACGAAGAGAGATCCTGAATATCAACGAGATGCCTTCACCTGAACGCGGGGGAACTCCCAAGGACCACGGCCAGAAACACTGAGGCACTGCATGCAGCTGCATGGCAGAAACCAACATGATTTTTTGCCTGACTGCTCCAGGTCAGCAGTGACCTCCCTACCTGGAAGACAAGCTGAGATCTAGCGAATGCAGTGCTGGGTGGGTGAGAGAGTGTGCAAGAGATGAAATCAAGTTGAGTAAAAGCTCTCATCTGTTCTTAAACAAATTCCAGTATCCAGATGCACTGCAGGTTCTTCTTTACTCTGTCTTGCCTGTTATAGTTATAGAATAGGCTCAGCTTCACTGCAGGTCTACAAGTTCCTATTCATTTTAGATAGCTGAAACCGGAAGCTAAGCATACTTTATACCCAAAAAGAAGCAGAAAGAGGACTAATCCGGAGCTTGTTTTCTGGGCAGTCTGGGATGGGTGGAGGGATGGGTGATCTGAATTGCCATAAGGTAAAACATGATGAGGCGTGCAGAGGTAAGTCTTAAAGTTAACAGGACTTTGTGCGTCCTTAAAAATAAGCACAACTGCATTTACCTCATTGACTGGTCTCATCTCCTTTCCCCAGTGATGCAACTGGTAAGCCTACACTTTGCATCACGTGTATTTGCTCTTATCCATAAGACTGAACAGCAGAACTAGAAAAAACATAAGTCTTCTACAATAAGCAAAGGCTCAGTATGTTTCAGAGCAAAAGGATTGTAACTACTATTTGGAGCACAAAACAGTACCCAGACACTGTCAATGAGACAGGTCTCCCCAGTCTCAGAATATGTGCAGTACACAGAAGCCTTCTTAGTTTCTGCTTCCACAAAACCACTGCAAAAAAAGACTCAGAAGAGCTTAGGAAAATAAAGACCTGTACATTCCAGCTCAGGGAAATCCCTACATGCACAACTGTGCTAGCGAGTATGACCTGGATAGAGCAAATCCTGGCACATACTTGAAGGAGATTAGGGTGAAAATAGGACATGGGACAATGGCTAGGCCTGGAAAATAAGATAGGGTCCTGCAAGTGCTTCCTCACTTGTCTCTTAATTAACACCTCTATCACAAGTGATGGTGCCTCCCATTCTTTCTGATTTTCCTTCCTTTCTCATTCGGCTTCTAAGCAACTCCCTAAGTTATCCCTCTCTTCCCATCCTCATTTATTTCTGACTTTGGGTGATCCTTCTCTCCAACACTGCCTCAAGACTTTCCCTCTCTTTTATGTCAATACACTAAGTTTGTTTTTCTTTCACTTCTCTTTTGAAAAATTACTGGAGCACCTATTGTAGTTTACAGTTTTACCCATTTCTGTCTCAAAACTAAAACCAAAACAAAAATATGATTAAGAGAGATCTTTATTTTATTGTGTCCTTTTTTTCTCATTTGTTTTCTTACTAAGTTATGCAGCTAGCTCCAGATCAACCTCTTAGCCCTTTTGTTTTTGGATTCAAGATAACTGACATGTGCACATATAGCCTAGAACACTTCATGGAGTTCCATTTAAAGAATATGATCATATTCTGAAAACAAAAGTTAAACCAAATTTTGTATTCTGTTACTATAATGGACGGTATTTCAGCAGGGATACTCAGTTCACTCACATTTCTCACGTTTCCTGGCCTTTGGCCTTGTAAAGAAATGATATCCAAATTTCAGTGTTGCAGTAAAATGTAGTACTGGAAAAGCCCTGTATTTCGCTTGCCCTGACAATCTGTCAGGATGGGATTATAGTGTTAATTCCCATACCCATACAGGATCTTTTCTCTTTCTCTTTTACATAACAAAGCACAAGTAATCTTGGTCCCCTGGTAGTATAAATCTTCAAGAAGAGTTCATTCCTAGGAGTTAATTCCTAGTTAAAAACAATTCAATTTTGTTGAAGCCAATAAAATTTGTCTATTGGTTGTTTTCAGTGTTAAATACAGGAGCACCAAAACCAGAATGTGCTTGAAAGAACATACACAAAGACAAAACCCAACTGCATCAGGTGAAACACCTCCCAGCACAGAAAACGATAATTCTATTTTGGTAAAAACAGAGGGAAACAATACCACATTAAAAAACTGACAGTGGACAATGACAGGCCTACTACTCATAGAGATGCTTCTCAGCTCGTTACTTTAATTTTATTTCATGCCCACTGTTAAGCAGATATCCCCACATCTATGCCAAAGATGCAGAAACTGTTGCTAGTGAAAACTGCAACTGCATTAATGTTATACTACCTGTGTTATCAAAAGGGCCACATTAACCACATAAGGCTGGGTCTTCAAGTGTTTTTCATTCATGCTGGCAATATAAGCAGATGACAGATCTATTTATTTATTGGTAGTACATGAAATCGTAAATTAATGCTTTAAAAAAATCTCAAGGCTGTATTGTTTTGCAGAGACGTTATAGCACAGGGAATATTTAATTACACATTCAATTAATATTTAATTACACAATCAATGATACTGCTGAAGACCAAAAAATTACCTAAAGGACTGTTTCAGAGTAGTTTTAATTGACTTATATGTCTCTACACAGCTCAATGCTTGCAGTGGTCATCTCAGTCATGCTGTTCTTGGCAAATTCAGGTCCATGGTGGCCCAAAACCTCATGTCATGATAGCTCCCTATTCTGGAGCACCAAAGATGGGAAAGATGTTTGTTTAACAACAACTTTCCATAGACATCTGGGAGTCACTTAAATACAAATACACTTGGCCACAGTTTTTTTTCTCCAGTTGCAATGGCTAAGAAGCAGTGCAAAACAACTGTATTTTCCAGCAGCCTAATCTCATGCATGGTCCAAAAGGAAGCTGACTGATTCCTACCAAAAGCTTTTCAAAGACAAGAAACTCAGTTTTATATGACAGCCTTTACTAATAGTTCCACAGTTTAAGTGCAACTGCTTGCACCTCTGAGCAGTAACAAGGTCTTTCAAGTTTCCTTTTTTTCTATCACACTTCATTTTCTTGAATATTCAGTTGAAAACATTGAGGAGCCAGGAACGTATTTCTCTTTATCTTAAGTACAGCCGTAAGCAGCTTGAGGAGTA
Organism: Poicephalus gulielmi; assembly: GCA_026283885.1. Taxonomy (NCBI): domain Eukaryota; kingdom Metazoa; phylum Chordata; class Aves; order Psittaciformes; family Psittacidae; genus Poicephalus; species Poicephalus gulielmi. Next base: position 12,104 of record JANEXQ010036032.1, read on the forward strand.
TCAGAGTAAAAAAGAACAATAATAACTCATACTACAATTGCTGCACTTGAGAAATACAGCAGTATTTTACTGAAGGCACATTTCAAAACCCATGGCAAAGAAAACATCCTTGAACAAAATAAAGTTGGTTTTATTCAACAATAATCAGTGTTTACGATCACTTTACTCTTCTTCAGCAACAATCTTACTTGCTTCTAGAAACAAGCTGTTAAAAATATTGTACAAATTGCCATCACTTACCTCTCCTATAATTTCTGCCTGCATTTGTGGATTTGTCAGGAGGGCAAGGGCAACGTCCTTCGCATTTCACAGAGATCTGTTTTCCTGAGACACAGGCTTGATAATCTAATTTGCACTGTAAGGAGAGAGAATGACTATCATTAACATAAACATCTTTTATAATAAAAATTATAGCTCTTTAAGTATTTTGAAGCAATCTTTCATGAAGCGCTTAACTCTCTGCCGACACAGATGATAGGAGAATTTTCCCGCAGTATATGCTATCTTTGTATCAAGAACTAGATTAGATAAAGCTACAAAGTTGTTGTTCCCTAACCTGGCTACAGTTTCAGGCTCAACTCAGGCATGTATGCACCTGTGGTGGTAGACTGATTTGAATATGCATGCTAAATGAAGTAGACTACATTGTTTTTTATTTGTATTATATGAACAAATAAACAAGGCAACAAAATTCATTATTAGTAAAGAAAAAAAGTAATTAACAGTGAATTGCTGCAGAATTTATCATTTAATTTCTACTTTTAAGATGACAGCAGCAAAAAGCATAATACATAAAATAGAAAGCTTTGCCTGATGTAATTCTGCACAGTGACAGATAGCTTTTCCCAATATAAAACCAGATTTAATTTGTATGGCTGGGATCTGTTTATCCTACAGCCCCAATTCAGAAACCATAAAATAATTAAATCTAACAACGAAATGGAATTGTTGTTTCAAGCATATAAAAATAACAGTTAAAGACCACATACATAGAAAATAACAATGTTGCAAGCATTGTAATTCTTACTGAAAAGCTGAATTTATTCCAAAAGAAAAATTCTTGTTTTGTCAACATAATATTAGGAAAAACACAATCCAAAACAAAGTGGGGAGGAGAAAAAATGTCAAATATCTACAAAGAGCTTTTTCAGAAAAGGACAGGAGAAGACAGTTATGAAGAACACTTCATCCTTGAACAAAAGATGTCTCATTATTTAGGTAAGTGTAGGAGTCAGAAAACCAATTCAAGTAACAAAAATACTAAGTTGAGATTCTATGCATCTCAACACTTCAGAAGACCAATCTCCCCAGACTTTGCACCTCATATTCCCTGACTCATCTTATGTTTGGGAATCTAACTTCTGCTTACTGCAATTCCATCATACAATTATCAGTATTTCTAGCAAACCCTAAAGTTGAAGTTGCTCTATCTCTCCTTAAATTGGGGGGGGGAAGGGAGGAGAGCAGAGAGAAGAAGAGAGGAGGAGTATTGTAGCTATGTAGGAATAAAGGAGCCTCCTGAAAGACTGCACCTGAGGTTTCCGCAAGTATGCAGACCAGAGATCACAGAACACTGTGAATTTACAGAACTATATCCACCTTTCATGCAGTCAGACTTCTAACCCTGTAACACTGTCATGCAGCTCTTTACCTAGCACAAGTTGTACTCCATCACAGTACTGAAATACCTTTTTGCATCACTGGCAATACCAAAAGAAAGACATTTTAGGAAAGGAAAGAATACCTCAAATTTCGTATATTTACATAAAATCATCATTATAGTTCAGTTCTGACTGTGCTACCTTTTGCTGAAAAGGCATGGTTAAAGGACAACAAAGCTAAAAGAATCTAAAAAAAAATCACAACAAAACAGCAGATCTGCTCCAACTGAAACCTATATGAAGAGCAACAGTATCTCTTAAAGGACCAGAAAACTGAAGCAAAGCAGACAGCTCTGCCTATGTTGACTATGAAAAAAATTAATACCTTTTGTATCCCTGCACAACTAACCTGGCTGGACAAGAGTACTTGCATTATCCATAATGCCCAGCAGACCTCTTTCCAGGCAGTGCATGACAATTCATATTTTAATACCTGAAACGATCTTCATAGTTAGTAGAATGGATCACAAATACAAATTTAATAGGTATTTCTGTTACAAAGAGATATCCCCCCTTTTTTAAGGTCTGAGAATTTTTTCAGGTTTATTTTACTGAGATCAGAATATGAAGTGAATATGAAGAATATGAAGGAACACTTTTTAATTTTTTTTAAGATTTCTTTAATCCTTTCCTTGAGATATTATTTTTTTTTACAAAATCCAGTGCTTCTATTTTGTTTCACTCCAATGTTGCTGAAGAAACTAGTAAATACTTCAAAGCTGCTCCAGCTAATGATGAGCTGTAAGCTTAGTCCTTCGGGTTTATTTTTCTTTAAAGTTGTCTACTCAGTCATATTTGCAAGTAACATTACCCTTTTTTACATGCTATGAAAAACATAATGCATGACGCCTGCCATAGGCACTGATACTGAAGTTAGTGAGTACAGTGTCAGCACATAACACTTCCAAATCAGTACTCCCATTCACAGGTATGACAACATTTTACACTTACTGAACTCATTTTATGGACAGGAAGGCAGCAGAGATAGATTCCTAGTCTCCAGAAACAAGCAAAATCCTGATGCTTGTGTAAGTCAGAAATGAAACAAGATGCTGTTTTGAGAATTTTGCATCAGCAGTTAATGACACCAGGAATATAACTCTGGTTCAAACCTCTTGCGCCTATTGTCCAAACAAACAATGCACTGCGATACTGAAAATGCAGCTCAGCTAAATAAAGGTGGGCCAGACTTCCCGCAACATTACTCTCAAACTGGCAGGAGAGCAAGCAACAACCTGAAAAACTCCACAGAGAAAGGAATCTGTGGCATACAGAATCTGAGGACACGATGAGCATAAAGGAGAGTGTTTGGAACAGTGATGAAATAATTTGTTTTATCATGGAAATATCTGAAGTGTTTAAAGAGCAGAAAAATACATTAATTACGTTATGTATAGGAATAAAGTAATTCCAATTTATTTGTTTTTATTAGCGACTTTTCTATATGGGGAAAACACCATGAATTTTTCAAGAAACTCAACTGTTGTATTTCACAATATTCCTTATTTATGCTGGTTTTATAAACTGTTAACTGCTTGTGCTACTTTCATCACAATCCTTTATATGCATGAAAAAGTACCATTTTACTTCTTAATTTATCTAGATTTTTGCCTTCTGATCTTGAATTCCCTTTTTTCTTAGCATACTAGTTTCCTACCCTGGAGTTTCACCATGCCTCATTTGTACATTTGAGTCTAAGAATGCCTCAACTCTTGGAATTTTCACACATTTTGTTTCAAGACAGAAGAGTAAGTATTTCTGACTTCAGAGCAATATGCTGCAAAATGCTTAAAAAAGGAATAAATCATTTCATTACAGACAAAGAATATGTACCATGTCAGGGTCTCTTGGCAATATATTTCAACATGAAAAATTCTTCATTTATGTACTGTCAAGCATCCCATAGAAAAATGCAATTTCTTTACTCATATTCTGCCTGTCTGAAAACCTGTTCGGTCTTAAATGGACTTGATATTCTTCAACATTTGCCCAAGGTAGTTGTTTAGTGAACTAGAGACAAGCAATTAAAATCTGTGGCAAAAACATGTACATCATCTTTAGACAGGACTCTTGCAGATTTACTGTTATTAAAGATGAAAACAGTTACATTTCTGAAACAATAACACTGTATGCTATTTTGATATACATGAGCTCTGCTCTTAGTACTGTTGTAGAGTTGGAAAGATTAAATGACAGTGATACATTTTATTAACCTTTGCCACCTTCCATTCCAAAGTAGCTACCTGTCAAGGGCTTCCAACAGATCTCTGCATATTATCCATATAGAGCCTAGTTTTGCTCCCAAATTGAAATAAAACAACACTTAGTCTTCCATAGCATATAATGAAAAAATAAAAATATAAGGGGAAAGTACTATTATTTTTGTGTGCATTTGATTGGCATGAATACACGGTCAGGATACACTTTATTTATTACACGAAGGTCTAAACAATCCCAACTTCACTTGTGTTTGTAGTACGGTGTGATATTTGTAATATTTGGTGTGATATTCACTAAGTTCCAGCTGAATATTACATATTTCCATATATACATGGTTACCTTTAGAAAAACCCCAAATCATCCTCCCATGAACAACTGATTTTTCAAATATGATGACACTTTGCATGACATTAATATATGGGGAGGACACTGAAAAAACCTGTGACTTGGGAAAAGCTTCTGATGACTTCAAATACATAGGAATGATCTATAAAAAGGAGTAGGAAGTCAGCACAAGTGTCACGTATACAGTGAGGTAAAATCTCCATGTTGAGCAAGAAAGAGTATTCACAGAATATTTGTACAGTCTAGAAGTTTTCAAATCAGCTGAATTTGATATTTATATCCTTGAACATTTGAGCTGGCTAGGCATACTCGAAGCCATTAAGAAACTGTGAAGGACAGAAAACACACTATTGGACTGGAAATGAATGAAAGATGAAGAAAATTAAAAAAAGGAAGGAAAAGCTGATCTCAGACATTACAGAGAAAAAAAACAGCTTTTGATTTCTGGGCACCTGGAAAGAGATGGACTATGCTATGGGATTTTATTAGGCAAATCATAAGAGTTCTAGTTTCATTCTATGGACAAACTTCTAGGAAACACAGATATACCAGATTGCAAGTACCTTGATTTTACCAAGGCATGTCACACTCCTTTACATTCCAACCTGGTAAGCCATACTGCAAAGTATGCTATTTGTGTGCTTATACTGTAAGATGAGTACCAAACTAGCTGAATGTAATCCTCAGGGAATAGTGATCAAGGCTCACTTAAAAGTTTAAAATGGAAAGCTGCACTGAGTGGACTTTCACAAGGGTAAGTCACAACCCTGGAATTGTTCTGTCTTTTCATTAATGGCTTAGAACATGAAATAAAAGATATACTACTAAGCAGGGAAGAGGCTGGAACAACTTTAGAAGATAGGAATATAATACACTCAACACAATAGGCTAAAAATATAACGTATTTAAATATAGAATATAGCCACGTTCTACTGTTAGATAGATTATAATAATCACGTTCAAAATACAAGCTATGGAACAACTGGCTAGACATTCATTTCAATCGAAAAAATAAAAATCTAGTCATCATTATGAATAACTGAATGGAGTTTAAAAACATTAACATACCAGGATAAATAAACAGGACTGCAACCTATAAAACATGTCAAATAATTTAACACAGATCTGGCAGTACTTAAAATAGAGCACCTTTAGTCCAGCTTTGTGAACAGGGTTTCCAACAAGACAGAATTAAACAGAAAAAGGGAAAAAAAAAAAAAAAAAAAAGGAAAAAAAAAGAAGAGGGCCAGAAAAGCTCAAGGAGAAGATCTGTTCAGTCTTGAGAAGAGGATTCAAATAACAGCTGTCAAATAAGTAAAAGGCACCTGAAAGATACCCGAAAAGAACATCATGACAAATGTTACATGAAATAATTGACTTAAATTGCTGCAGAAAAGTTTCAGATTAGATGCTAGGAAAACTTTCTAATAATAAAGGTAATGAAGCATTAAAATAAATTGTTGAAGAAATTTATTGAATCTTAATGATTGTCTTTGCAACCAGAATTAGATAAATCTGTCAGAAATGACACCTGTGTAGTTTACCTTGCTTTGAGAAAATGTGAGGACCAGATGGCATCAAGCTTATTCAATGAGGAAGTATAGGACAGACCAGCTCTGCGAATGAACCAGTGTCATGAGACTATTGCTTGTGTAAATCTTGTTCATTTTCAGGAGAGATTGAAAGACCTGAATGAATGAACTAGGGAGGCTGAACGTAAGAAAAGAAATATAATGCTTATAATGCTTATGGTGGACCACGGATCTTGGATAACTTCAGCAAAATCCTATTTGGCACTGAGTGTATTTGTGCTCTCCTGAGCTCGTGAAAACCTGAGCTCTGCTTTGGGAACATGCTAAATATTTTTAGATAAACTGAAATAAAAATGAATTGAATGTATAAATGGTTTGCAATGTGAAACATGAAAAATCCAATCCTTTAACTGGACAGCCAAATTTCACGAAAAATTGTTTTGTTTCCATTTGTCTGCAGAATCATTTTCTATCTGCAAAACAACACTCATCATGTAGAGGGACTATGTGTGAGAGTGTAAATTAGTTACCATTTGTAGAATTCTCAAAATCTACAGGGAATAAAGACATATTAAAGCAGATGAGAAATTTAGTTTAACTGTCTGGCTGCTGTATAATTAAAGATGTAAGGCTGTACTGAGCAGTACAGAGAAAACAAATTACTGATTAGATACAAGAGAGGAATGTCCATTCTGCGTGCTGAGCGAAGAGCTCTGTGGAAGAAACGGCAACAGAATTAAGACTGCAGTATATGTCTAACCAAAAAGATACATTTGTTGCTTGTGTGACATTAACTTGGGCGTTTCCCAGCATTTTATCAATTGTGTTCCTTTGTGAGAATGCTACTATCTCAGTGGCAAGACAATATACTTTCACCCAGTAGTACTGTCTTGCCAGGAATATCTAATGGCTTTTGAACTAACTAAAGCTAAGTAGCAAGAGAAATGGCATGTATCCTTAAAGTAAGGAACAGAAGCTCATCCACCAGTGCCTTCAGGAGCTGTCTGCAGATACTCTCGCCAGTTCTTCCTTTCCTTCACCTTATACATACTGGACAGATAGAAGCAGATGTGTATACTCCTACAGTATACAAGTCAGCAGAAGCTAGCTGCCAATGCGTTCTCCTGGATCTCTGATGTGTCTGATGTGTACTCTGCCCATTACATGCTTCAAGCCCTTGATATTGAGAGAAGGAAGTTTAGCCAGATATGTGAACACACCCTCTTCTACCATATAAACATAACTTCGCAGTATTGGATGAAGCGTGAATTGAAAGTAAATTAAAGTCTTTTGGAAATTTTCATGTGCTGAGGTATATGACACAGGAATGCTTTCTAGAACACCATCTCATTTAATGCTGAGCATTCAGTAAATTACTTTTTAGACAACCAGTAGCTAACAATTATGCAACTCTACAAAGCATTTAATCTTTGAAAGGTCACTGTCACCTTTAATTGCACCTGAATCTTAATGAAAGCACTGTGTAAGTCCATGATTTTTTTGTGCATTTATAATTAAAGAGGGCACGCTATCTAAGAAAAAAAATACACTGATTAACAACAAAATTTAGATTCACCTGATAATTATTTTTTCATATGCTAGAAGAACTTAATTTGAACATATACTTCCATATAGGGAAAAAGTTAATAGAGTTTTTTTCTTATTACTAACAGTGGACATAGACAAAGGTTCTGACACTAACCAGTGACAGAAAAGAGAATAAGAGACTCTACTTATTAATCCTCAACTCTTCCACATCCTTGTTCACTCAGCTCTAACCAACCTTCCAGGGCACGGAAAAGAAAACTGATCTAGCGCAGGTGAAGCAGGGAATACCAGTAGGCATTGCAGTTCAAAAATCCTGATCTATAGATGCCTTTTTTCTTGTCAGTAACTTGTTAATCATGTGTATTACTTACCTAAACAATAGGTGTTTGGGCTAAAAGGTTTTCAGCACACAAGTACTACTTCTTAAAATGAAAATATTTCAGAATATTAACCATTAAGACATGCAACCAGCATTTTGTCCAGGGAACAAAAGGAAACATGCCTATTGACCAAGACCCTGAGTAAAGAAAGTCTTCCGTAATGGAAATAGAACTGACGATACTTTGTTTATAAAGCTGTCCTGGGTTCAGCAGCAGCAGTCGTTTTTTCTCTTCCTTAGTAACTGGTGCAGTGCTGTGGTTTTGACTTTCAGCCTGGGAACAATGCTGATAACACTGATGGTTTTAGTTGCTGCTCAGTAATGTTTACTCCGACCAAGGACTTTCTGAGCCTCATGCTCTGCCAGGGAGGAGGGAAAGCCAGGAGGAAGCAGAGACAGGACACCTGAC
>JANEXQ010036036.1:0-22351 GCA_026283885.1 Poicephalus gulielmi
GGCAGTCTCACCTCTGTGCCTGGCAAAATCTTGGAGCAGATTCTTCTGGAAGGCATGCTGAGGCACATGAAAAACAACAAGGTGCTTGGTGACAGCCAGCATGGCTTCACTAAGGGCAAATCCTTCCTGACCAATTTGGTGGCCTTCTATGATGGGGCTACGGAACTGAGGAACAGCAGTTGATGTCATCTACCTGCACTTGTGCAAAGCGTTTGACACTATCCCGCATGACACCCTTGTCACTAAATTGGACAGACATCAATTTGATAGATGGACCACTCGGTGGATAAAGAACTGGCTGCACGGCTGCACAAAAAGAGTTGTGGTCAATGGTTCTATGTCCAGTGGGAGACCAGTAAAGAGTGGTGTCCCTCAGGGATGGGTGTTGGGACCGGTCTTGGTCAACATCTTTGTCAGTGACATGGACAGTGGGATTGAGTGCACCCTCAGCAAGTTTGCAGATGACACCAAGCTGTGTGGTTTGGTTGATACGCTGCAGGCAAGGAATGCCATCCAGAGGGACCTTGACACACTTGTGAGGTGGGCTGATGCGAACCTCTTGAAGTTTAACCATGCCAAGTGCAAGGTCCTATGCCTGGGTCAGAGCAATCCCAGGCACAGCTGCATGTTGGGCAGAGAAGAGATTCAGAGCAGCCCTGTGGAGGACTTGAGGGTGTTGGTCAATGAGAAAATGAACATGAGGCAGCAGTGTGAGCTCACAGCCCAGAAAGCCAACCATACCCTGGGCTGCATCAAAAGGAGCGTGACCAGCAGGTCAAAGAAGCTGATCCTGCCCCTCTACTCTGCTCTCATGAGACCTCACCTGGAGTATTGTGTACAGTTCTGGTGTCTTCCACATAAAGAGGACATGAAACTATTGGAACAAGTCCAGAGGAGGGCTACGAGGATGATCAGGGGACTGGAGCACCTCCTGTATGAAGCTAGGCTGAGAAAGTTGGGCTGTTGAGCCTGCAGAAGAGAAGGCTGGTGGAGACCTCATAGTAGCCTTCCAGTATCTGAAGGGGGCTTATAAGGATGCTGGGGAGGGACTCTTCATTAGGGGTAACAGATTCAAACTTAAACAGGGGAAGTTTAGATTGGATATACGGAAGAAGTTCTTTACTGTAAGGGTGGTGAGGCACTGGAATGGGCTGCCCAGGGAAGTTGTGAATGCTCCATCCCTGGCAGTGTTCAAGGCCAGGCTGGACAGAGCCTTGGGCGGCATGGTTTAGTGCGAGGTGTCCCAGCTCATGGCAGGAGGGTTGGAACTAAATGATCTTAAGGTCCTTTCCAGCCCTAACAATTCTATGATTCTATGCTGGTGGGCTTTGTTTATTTGGGCCTTTTTTTTTGGTGGGTTTGATTGTTTTTAAAGATAGTGAACAGTAATTCACCCCGTATAACCATGTCTATGTCTTCTATTTCCAAATATTTCAAAGGGAAGTATTTTAAATGATTAGCGATTATGAAAGGTATGCTCATTTTTCCAATCACACCTGGATCTTATCCCTTCAGATGTATGTCTTTGCTGCTCATCCTGCCTTCTTATGCTATCTCTGTCTATCATTTTTCTTTATTGAAATGACAGGTTGCTAATAATTTCTATCTTAGGTTTCAAACTACAAATCCATAATGAAGCACTTAAGTATGTGGTCTGATATTTAGGGGTACTACGTATGCAGATGTTTCATCAGGGAGCTAAAGAGGAGCTACTGGGCAATCAAAATTTTTGAAAATGAATACTAGGTAGAACCAGCTCTGAAAATGTTGATTGCAGGGTTATACACATTCGTAAAGAGTACAAGAACAGAAATGGAGAATACCTTGATGTGATTATCATTTAAATGCAACTATTCTCTCATGTCAAGGAATGATGCATGAAGTGAATGTAATGTAATGAGTTTTCATTTCTTTTCTAGCTGGATATAAGGCAGGTAGTTTCATAGGAAGTTAGAAAAACAGGAATTGAAAGAAAAATTCTCTTAGTGAGTGGAGCTGCCTTGATGCAGCTCTTAAAAAAGTAGAGCTGGCCATAGGAAGGGAGAGTCCAGTGAACTAAAAGTCTTTAAACTCTTTTAATACTCCTGATTACACAAACTGAAACGTCAGATTAAAAAAAAGATGAGCATCAAATTGAAGGTATTAAGTTTACATTTTGTCCTAAAATGCTGATTTCTGTGACTGAATTTAAAATTCCCCCCTTATATGTCAGTGACTCTGGAGCCTGAGTTCTATTAATTAGCATGTTATTTTAGCCCAGAAAGGAATTATATAAGAAGTCAATCATATGTGCAAACTGAACTCCATGGTGATAAGCACGTTAGTTCTCGTTGTCCCAGTGCCAAGAAATTCATTAAAAAAAAAAAATGAATGGATAGCATATTCTAGCTCTTCAAACATGACTAAAGAGAGATTGGTCATAAACAAGATCCTTCCTGGAACATGCATACAATGCTATGACCTTCTGGACTTCAGGAATACACCAGCTCATTCACTCAGTGTCTGGGTGAAAACTGTAGACGATTGTGAAAACTTCAGTACAGAAGTAGGTTTATGTTAGTTTGGAGAACTGAGTCAGCATTTCTCCTATACAAAAGCATAAGAAAGTATCCATCCATAAAACTTGGAGATATTTATTTGACTATATAGTGAAATTCAAGAGTAACTACCAATGTCTTTGCATTAATTTGAAACAGCATGAGTTAGAAGGACCAGAAAAATTCTGATTATGTTTTTCAGAATTTAAAGATTTTGGCACTATTAAAGGAAATGTCATAAAACATTTGTGTCTTGATGGTACTGTAGACAGAGTTTTAAATATTTTGGTTTCAGATGTAAGTCTGTGCTATATGAATGACTGCCTGAAAAGCAAACACTGTAACTTGATTAAGTTATAAATGTATGTTTGTATATATTTTTGTGGGACATTTATGACTCATAGAGATCAGAGAAAAAAAAATACAGAATCTTTATTAAGAATATCTTACCTTCATAGTAAACTTTAAACCCATGAGCACTAACCGCAAAGTCACTTGTCAAGCGCAGTGAAAATACAGATTTTGTACTTGTCACAGGTGGAGGAAGATGAAATCCTGTTAACCTAAGAAACAAAAAAAAACAACTCATGGTTAATTGTCTGAAAAATAAAATTGCGTGTGAGAGGTTGCTGTTCCAAACAATATTTCATCATGAAAAGGACAACCGACTTAACAGTATATAGTTTATAATACTCGAGAAAATGATTTTTAAATGATAGTTTAAGGAATCAATATAAAATTTTAGTGGCTTTCATGGACACTGAGCCAAGTAAGGTACATTAGTTTGAGAAAATTGTGTTTAGTAGAGATGTTAGTAATATACATAAACTTCATTTTTAAAATGGTCCAGGTTATAACGCTTATTTTCTTTATTCCAGAAGAATAATCTCATCAGGGTTCATACCAGACAAGCAAACACATAGTATTTACCTGTCAAAATGTGCAAAGAACAAGCTGAACAATTTATCTGTGTATGCTCATTAGCGAAATCTGGACATACTTTCACAGCCCAGCTAGCCTTGCGTGGCAAACACAAGATTAGTGTGATTAATTTTATTAATGATTAACATTAAATTGTGCTTGTTGCTTAACCTGATTTTTACTTATTACTTTGAATCTAGAATTAAAGAAAAATTTAGGTCAGAAAGGACCTGTGGAGGTCAGGGAGTTCAATGTCCTGCTCAAAGTAGATTAACATGAGAGTTGGTCCAAAGTGTTCAAGATTTATTACTTTCCTTTCCCTTATTAGAGTAATGAAGTCACTGGGTTTTTCTTTTTCCATATATACATTCCAGATCATGTTTTAATTTACTATTATATGTGATTCATTACCCTATGCCCTTATTGAAACCATTGTTAAAGACACTGCAATAGCCAGGGTATGCTATCGCTTACAGTCATGACAGATATAAAAGCCAAATGATAAGATAATATTACTTACAGCATAATAGCCAGAAAACTGAAAGAGAACAAAAGTAGCAATGTCTCTTAAAGACGTGTATATATGGATCTATATATGTGCAGCAAGTCATCTGTGTGTGTATCCAGATGCCTATTCTTTGTTTCGGCATTGGCATCATCATGAATAATGTCATTAAAACAATTATTTACAGATTATTTAGGATTTAGGAAATGCATTTATCTTGCTTAAACCAATAAATACATTAATTACATTAATGAAATACATCAATACATAAATTGATAAATATCACCACTTGCAAGTTTGCTGACCTAACAAAGCACCAAGCCAATAATTTGAATAAAAGTTTAATTTGCAGCACAGAGTAAGTCTAGCTGACATCTTTTTGCCTACTCAATGAGTTGAGGAAATTGTGGGTATCAATGCATATCCAGCATAAGGGAAATATACATTTATCCCAAATTATTTAGTTTTATGAGTAGTACATATGCACAGCTTTGATAGGTTGGGGATTTTTAAAATGAACATGTATTTTACTAGCATGGCAAGTGTTACAGCTCCTCATGCAAAACACATCATTATTAGAACTGTTTGAGACCATTTAACTTTCAGGGTCGTGCCTTTTATCATCATCATTATGCTGCATGAACTCAGAAAAGTTCAGCTTATTTTTTTAAATTGGTTGTTACACTTAAATTTATATGAAAAATGTAGAGGTTTTATTTGTAGTTGAGTGGATGCAAAATTAATTGAAATTTTTAATAAGAAAAACATGCAAATATCACTTGGCAAAATGCTGCAAGTTTTCAAAAGAGAATGCAATTTAGTGCTCTCAAGCAATCAATGTCACCTAATACTTGAATATTATTCATTGAGTGCTACAGCACATTGACCTCACAACTTAAGTATCATTTTTATGTAAAACTCTGCAAAAAGTCATAAATGTTAGCCAAAATAGGTTTCATTGCCATTTAAAATGAAACCTAACAAGTACATAATAACTACAAAAGAGAGGTGCCCATTAAGCAGCAATACTTCTGTAAGATAATGTATGTGCATAGTTCTGATTGTCATTTATTCAGACCAGTCACAACTAAATGGCTAACTTAAAGAGCGTACCCTCATAAAAGCAGAACTTTAGGTGGGACACTTATGCATAACAAGCAGTCATCTTAAGCTGGCATCATCTGTACATTAAACACATTTAAAATTTAAATTTCCCGTAGTAGCTGAGATTTTTTTATCTACAGCAATTTTCTCTCTTACATTGCATTTGCATATTTCATTCCATTTGCATCAACTTTTTTCAAATTTAAAATACCTGAGTGATTCAGGTGTCTCTCTACTGCTATTTTAGACACCTTGAGGTACCTGAAACATAAGCACAGAGTTGATAGATATGACACTGAACCAACATGAGGCCCATGCTCTTCTGGAGAGCTGGAGGCCAGGCAGGATCTGTTCGGATTTTACATGTTATGTTAGGCAGTTCAGTCACACATTTTATAGTCTACCACTTTCCACTTTGGCAGAAGAAATTTATACTATGACAGTATTTCATTCACTCAGTCCTTATCCTCTTTCATTTTTTGGTCTTGGAATTAGGTCATCTGGTGTTCCCTGAAATACACAAAGAGATCCCATAAGCAGCTGATAGTGGCTCCTGTGGCAAGAAACCATGGGAACTAAAAGACAGCATCTATGGAAGTCCGAGAAAGAAATGCAGCTTTTTCTGTCTCAACTCTTAAAGAAATTATGAATTGTTCCGTTCTACTGAAATATTTGATTTGAGGTGCTGTAGTTCAGCTACAGTGTTATCTAACATAGCACTGCCCTGGTTTCTGCTGGGATAGAGTTACTTTTCTTTCTAGTACATGGTACAGTGCTGTGTTTTGGCTTTAGTCTGAGAATAATGCTAATAAACACACTGATGTTGCTTAGTTGTTGCTGAACAATGTTTACCCTGATCAAGGACTTTTCAGTCTCTCACGCTGTGCCAGTGAGGAGGGGCACAAGAAGCCAGGAGGGAGCAGAGACAGGATACCTGACCTAAACTAGCCAAGGGGATACTCCAAGCCACGTAGCATCATGCCCAGTTTATAAACTGAGAGGAGCTACCCAGAAGGGACCAATGCCTGGGTCTGGCTGGGTATCGGTCAGCAAGTGGTAAGCAGCTGCATTGTGCATCACTTGTGTTTCTGTTTTTTAGCTCTTCCTTTATTATTAGTAGCAATAGTAATAATTAATTAGTAATATTAGTAGTATATGATACAATGTACTTTAGTTATGAAACTGTTTTTATCTCAACCTATGGGTTTTACATTCATTCGATTCTCTTCCCCATCCCACCCAAGGAAGGGAGAAAAGGGAAAGGGTTGAGCAAGTAGCGCTGTGGTGCTGAATTACCAGCTGGATTTAAACCATGACAAACAGTGATACAAATTGGTAAATTATTACACTGCATATTTATACATATGATTGCTTTGTTCTTGCTAGTGTCTTAACAAGCTTGTCAGGTACCTTATGCCCAGAGGAAATGGACACATTATGTGCTCATCTAGTAGACTTTATACTGTGAATGTGAAGTATGAAATTAGCTGGGTACTCAAAGGCTATAGATAATTCTGGGAGTGCATGAAAAGGTTGAGAGGTATTTTTATTCATTCAGCTTTTCTATGTTATAAAGATCAGACGTTCTTTCTGAAAAACGTCTTGTCTACAGAAATTCTGAAACTCCAGTAACAAATACGGTGGAATTAAACATTATATATGTGCAGATTATGTGCAGACATAACTATTTAGAATTTAGATATTATTTATATTCAAAAAATATTATGCTTTGTAAAGTAGATTCAGTAACATGAGTCTGGAAATGTTTTTGTAATCACATCACTGTATAAGAATGAATAGAGAACAGAAACACTTGGTAACTGGGAACCAGAGAATGAGTATATGAGAGAAAATTAAAGATATCTGTATAAATAACCCCAAGTAGACCCAAGATTGAGGAGAAGAAAATTGCCATCATCACCATCATGCTCTTTGTCAAAGAATTCATCCTGCTGGTTGTTTACCATAACTACCCTGTGGTGCCATCTCTATCCTACTAAGGAGAACCAAAGTTGCTGAGGATCCAAAGGGGCATCAGAAGGGTGAGAACACACCAGACAAAACAGGTAGAATCCGAGAAGTTTCTGTACAATTTTAACTGTATTATCAATGAGATTTTTCTGTACTAATGAGTTACTTCGTGCATAAGGTTAAGTAATATTGCATGTGGATTGGTAATAACTGTTATATTCACCGTTATATTTGTTATGATTTCTTGGCCAAGTAAGACGCATGTCTCTAAGAACTCAGGATGCAAGTGCAGAAAATTTCCTGATGTACATATTGAGTGACTAAATGACACTGGTTTCCATCTAAGAGACTAGTTTTGAAGGAATCTGTATCATATGTGGGGAAATTCTCTGACTCCATCCTTACATGTTTCTTCAGTAATGGAAAGGGTCAAATAGAGTTTGCAACAAAACATTGCCTTATGTGTGCAGGAATTCTTAAATATTGTTTCACCATTAATACAGTAAATAAATTATAAGAATTTTTATTATGTTTGAATCCATATGAAAATCTGCAGTAATATTTTTTTGGTTTTGTAAGTGACTGAAAATTAAATAATCATTCTCTTTCTAACATGTTGTTTACAGCATGTGTTACTGTGTCTCTTCTTCCTGTGAGTAACTATATTTTGGCACATGCTGTAGATTCACAAAAAAAAAAAAGTGCATTCGACAGTTAGCAGTTGAATATCTGTCTGTTTTCCTTTTTTTAGGGGGATTTTGAAAGACTATTACTCAAAGAAGAATTATAATCTCTCTCTTTTTTTAATGATCTGTATCATAATTCAGAAATGACAAATCAACTTAGATGTATGGTTTCCAAGCTTTTAAGAGTTCTCAGTAGAAATTTCTGAGTTTTCATCAATCATTTGTTTTCTTTTACAGTGATGTTTGGGGTTAACCTTTCAAGCATATAACAAGTAAACTTTTAGCTGTATGCTGGATTTACTTACAAACTCACAAGCCCTTAAGGAAAGACAAGCTCTCAGCTGCAGGGTCAAGTTAGAGTAATCTTGTTGTAATTGCAAAATTAAAATGATGGAAAGCAGTCTTGATTAGTCATACAAAAGTGCTCCTAGATGAATTGTTTACTTGAGATTGTAGTGCGATAAATAAGATGACAGCATTTCTTCATTGCCTGCATATCTTAGATAATTGGTGTTTGACAAAGCAATGATTACACATTTCAATATGTAATTTAAAAAAAAAAAAATAAAGCTTTTTTTTTTTTTTTTTTAGGTCCACAGAATGCTAGCTTTTCTGCACTCTGTTACTAATTTCCAAAGAAAACAAATTTAATCTAGAATATTTCAGTTTGGATTGGATATTATACAAAGAGATTCACCCAAACATTTTAAATTGATAGCAGTCTTTCATTTGATCTCAATAAACTTTTGATTAGCTCACAGAAATTTTACAATAGGAAGTTCCAGGCTAATTTGAAAGGTGTAAAAAATGTTTGTCCATAATTTATATATAATAATGCAGAAAATTAAAATGTGTCAACATATCAATTTATTAGAACTTTGACATCAACTAGATCTGGTCTCTCAAAGCCCTGTCCAGCCTGATCTTGAATGTTTCCAGGGATGGGGCATCTACAGGCTCCCTGGACAACCTGGTCCAGTGTTTCACCACCTGGTTTGTGAAAAATTTATTCCTTTTATCTAAACTGTGAGGTGTCCCTGCCCATGACAAGGGAGGGTGGAACTAGATTGTCTTAAGGTCCTTTCCAACCCTAACTATTCTGTGAGTCTATGAATCCACCATCTTTCAGTTTAAAACCATTATCCCTTGTCTATAGCAACAGGCCCCACTAAAATGGCTGTCCCGGTCTTTCTTATAATCCCCCTTTAGTGCATTAAAAGGCCTCAGTAATGGCTCCCTAGAGCCTCTGGCTGAGGGAAGGGGTAACAAAACAAAGCTCAGAGGACAGTACTAGGAAAACGTAGAGCTTGCCAAAGTTGAGAAACACAGTGACTAACATGTCAACCTACAAAACTGATGGCGAAAAATAAACTTAACTGTATAACTCCTAGAACATATGAATCAATTTTATTCTTTGTACTTTCACTCTAGTAAAAATAAACTGATTCCCACAGAAAACAGCAATAAACCTTTGTATATACTACTATTTATTTCTTGTACAGATATCACGAGAGTATTTCTACATCCACACAAATACACCATACATTCCCAAGTTTCCAATATACATTTGGGGTGGAGTTTCTGATTTATATTTTAAATGTTTATATCTTGTTTAGATAGAATTATAAAAATTAAGTTTCACGCCAAAAAAAAAAAAAATAAAAAAAATAAATGAGTACACCAGAATATTTTCAAGAGTGAAATACTATTTACATTCTACATAAGAATTTAAATTTTTGAAGATCTGAGAGTCCTATATCTAATGTGATGGATCACAGCAACAATATTTCTATGATTATTTCTGACTGCTTTATTTGCTGTCAGAACAAAACTAGTTTCCCTTTAACTCTTCAATGCTGTGTCCTTTCCTCAAGCCTGCAATCTATACACCCATCTATGCATCCAAGCCTTTCTGAATTTTGAGCAGAACCGACCATGTCCAAACAGCATGCTCCAAGAACACTAAAAAGTCAAGGACCAATAGTAGCTAATCCAAGAGAGGATCAAATATGTTCCAAAAGAATTCTGATGAATTGGAATGCACAATTGTGCATGATGGCAATCAAGTCACTACTTATTACTGAATTTTGGAGGGAGAAATAATGACTTTCACATTGAATTCCTGTCTTTTTAGAAATATGTTCTAATAATTTTTCCAATATTATATTAGAAAGCAAAATAGTCCAGAATAGTTAAAGTTGTAATAGGTTCCTTTTTAATCCTTCCTACATCAAACTCTTTCCACTGACCCAGTATATATTTTCCTGTAGTGCTCAAACAGGCAAGCATCACGCTTTTTGCTACTGTTCTGCTATACTTTATTAGAAAAATAATTACTTTAATTTAAATAAAAGCTATTAATTCTTTCATTATAATAGAAAGAATTCAATGAAATTTAAAAATGGCAAATTAAAACCGATAAAATGAAGTTTAATTACCTTGTTGAACTAGTTCTTTTGTATTAATCCAAGAGTTTAGAAGCATTCAGAAAGGGATTGGCCATGTAGCTAATAAGCACATTCAGACTTTAGCAGTATTACCACTGAAAGAATCGTTAAGAGTTTTAAGAGGCATACGAAAATCTCATGATTCAAGAAATCAATCTATTTCTAGGCAGTGAGATAAACTGATTCTCTGTAATGTGCGTAATTCATGTGTGCATTGGGTGGAGGCGTCAAGGCTTTGGTGAGGGGAGTCCAGGGGCTGTCCAGTGCTTGACATAGCTGGTTCCAGACAGGTCCTCAACAGATCATTGCAGAACACAGCTGAGTGCATCAGCAAAGCTGCTCGCACCTCTGTGAGAACATATTTAAGAAAGAGCAAAAAGATGCGCACACCGCGAAGAATGAAGAAAAAAGTTTGAAAAATAGACCAGTCAACACCAAGGTCAGAGGAAGAGGAGGAGGAGATGCTCCAGGTAGTGTAGCAGGGATTTCCCTGCAGCCCATGGCACACCATACTAGGACAAGTACCATGGCAGCGTAGTCGATGGAGGACCCCACACAAGAGCAAATGGATATTCTCTGAAGTAGTTCGCAGCCCATGGAGATGACACACATTGGAGCAGCCCATGGAGAACCCAGCCTGGGAAAAGCATGAGAAGAAAGGAGCAGCAATCTCCCTTTCTCAGATGGGAGATGAGATTCCCATCTCCTCTGTGTTGTTCAGGGAAGGGGAAAGTAAAGGAGATAATAATAGAGTGAAGTTATGCTGAGGAATAAAAGGGTGAGGAAGAGGGGCAAGGTGCTTAATTTAATGTCTTTTATTATTTTTTTTTTTCCCTCACCATCCCAATCTCTTATTGACTGCCAATTAATTGAATTAATTTGCTCCAAGTTGAGGCTGTTTTGCCTTAACTGTTTTGATAGTGTCCTGGTTTTGGCTGGCGTAGAGTTAGCTAACTGTCCCAGCCAAAACCAAGACAGACAGTAATTTCCCCATAATTTCCAGTAAGCAATTTCCCCATCTTTATTTTGACCCAGGAGGTTTTTTTCACCTTATTTTCAATTTCTGTCATGTTGTTGAGGGGGAGTGGTGGAGTGACTGAGTGGGCATCTCGCAGACAGCCAAGGTCAACCCACCAAAACCTTTAATGTTTACACATCAGTCAGAACAAACATTTTTGAAATCTCAGAAGAGTATTGGAAAGGGAAAACACCATCTTATTTGCTACAGTTAAGTTTGAACCTAATTAGTGTTTAAGTTTTTGGGTGTGCATTTACACATGATTATGTACATGTTGAGAAGTTATGAAAGGTGATGAATTGCAACTGAGAGTATTGCAAGCTTGATCTGCAGTGTTGTGATAAAATTCAGCTGAGTTTGGTCTTCCAATTTTCAGTCCAGGGAAGTAGCTACTTACCCCATTGAAAAAGGAAGAAAGTAAGGAGTGTAAAGGCTTCTTTAAAAGTTTTCTAATTCAAATATGAGTAGGAGTAACGCCAACACTTCTTATATGTCTATTCAATCAGTTTAAAATAAGCAAACAGAATTTGTCATAATAGCCTATAAAACAAAGCAAACAAGACTGAGAAGTGGCTAACTGGGTTGGAGTTTTGCTCTCACTAAAAATGCTCATAAAAATATCTTATAATTTATTCAACAGTCCATTAACAAATCGACATATGATTTATGAACTAATTTATTTTTGTCAAATGCTAATTTTTCCCTGTCAAAATGCAAAACTGCTCATGCAATCTCTTATTTTAAAATAATGATCATAGGTCAAGGCTGAACATTTTTAATTGAACAGCTGCTTTGAACTAAACAATAAATTACTCATCAGGTTCTGGCATGATCATTATATTTTTTACAAAGAGTATTTCTAAAAACTGCTACCATCCATTACCAATGTGAAACTTTTATTATACAGCTCGTTTTCTAGCACCAAAAATGAAACAGGCTTTATAAATAATTGTCTTTCCTATAACAGTCAATTCATTTTAATACATAAAAAATAGGAAGAACTTCAAAGAGTAACTAAGAAGAACCAGATGTCTCACTGCCATAGAAATACTATTTAAAAGTCTGTAGGGTGAGGATTTGCATGCTTCATGGGTAGAAAACTGATCAGAGCAAAACATATCTAACCAATTACTTTTAGAGCACCTAAAAATATTCTAGGTCTATTAATTAGCAAGAATTAAAAAATTATGCAGCAAACAGTACATCTTTTTAGCCTTTATCAACCTGAACATTATGACAATATAGTTAATTCTCCTCATCTTTTTAAAGCTGGATAAAGATGCACAGTACATTTTAGCAGCTCCTGGACCTTTCTAAACATGAAAGAAAGGAGCCTGCTCCTTCCAGTTTTCCCGTAGCTCTGATACTGACTTGACAGTGGTTCTGATGATTTGCACACTTCTCCGTGAATTGATTCATATAACTATCCGGATGAACTAATCCATTAAAAATGAACCCAAGTCAATTCAGTTAGCAAAGGGAAGCATACGCACAAGGGAATATTGCTTGGTATCCCCAGGATATCAGTGTCAGAGCCAGACAGCAGTGAAGGGAAGGATCACACAGCCAAAGTTAGAGGAATATGTGAGCTGGATTTGCTTTTGTAAGTGACAACACGCTTTTAGATAAGCTTAACTATCTTTTGTAACTTGCCATAATGTGTGAAAATAGCACAATATGGAAAGGAGAAATGCCATGTTTGGCTTATCACTGTTGTAAGTGCCAGGAACTTCCAGATGAGCTTCAACTTATACCAAATATTCTGTGGAGATTTGGAAGCCATCCATGAGCAAAATGCCTGTGACATTATCACAGCACATGTTATTTCTATTCTGGTACATAGATAAAGTTGTAGTAACAGGGCATGTGAAGGAGGAAAAGCTATTTGCATAAATCTCAGAATCTATGATCTTAATATGAAAACCTCGCCATCTTAGAATATAAAGTTATTATTGAGTAACACCAACAAATAGAATAAATCAATCCTGAATTAAGCCTCAATTCACTGCAGGGGAAAAAGAAGTAAGTGCAAAGTTTTTATTTTTGAGCACTGCAGTGAGAAATTAAGTTTTCAGTTTCCCATATCTGTCCTGAAGTGCCCTTGGCAGGGTGGGTAGAGGTAAAGCAAAACTTACACTTGCATGGGAGGGGAAGGGTTTCACAGCACAGGAAGAAATGAAAAAACATAGGGCAAGAGAGACAACCAAATAAAACACCAAGTGGAAGAGAAAAAAGCCAGGATAATGGAAAGGAATTTTCACTTACAGGTCAAAAATTCTGAGACAGATATGGTAAAACAGCTGTGACATTATTTGGCAGGTCAAGCCATGAATGTGGCTCTATAATGATCTTTACAGAACCCAAAAAGTAAAGGGTTGTAAAATCATGCATCTTTTACATAAGCACAACATATATACTACATTATAACTAAAATGCTGTAGCATAATTTCTAGCAGTAAAGTGAAAAGCATTTGCAGGAAAATTGCATCTGAGTTTAAAATAGAAAATAAGGTCCCTCTTCCAAGAGAGAAAAATCTAAATAAAAAATTTGGACTTGGAAAACTTAGAGTTTCCTTTTTAATTTTTCTCTTTCTGTTACATATAATCAGTGTATGTGGGTTTGTTTCTTTTTTTCTCTTTCCACCCCCACAAAACAAAGAGAAGACTTCCTGGGAAGAAAAAAACTCCTTACAGTATAATTGTCAGATTTGTTAAAAAAGTACACTGGGCAGTGAACTTAATACAAAACCCAATGTAACCAAACTGCATCTTCCCACTGATTTCCATGGTCTTTGAGTCAGACTTTTAGTTCCTCTACAAATCAGCTTTGAACATTCCTCTCAAAATGAACACGATCTACACTTGTTCAGTAATTGCAAATCAGACTTTTACTTGGTTTTCAGACAGAGAACACAAAATGGACCACTGAAAAACAGCACATGTTTGAAACAGACTAGTTAGTATGCAAAAATACAGAGCACTTCAGTTTTAGGTTGTCTTTTTTTTTTCCTAATAGTTATAATAAACATAGATAGGAAAGCATTACAAAAGTCATTAGTGTAGGGACAAAATGAAGCTTACTCACTGACAACAATAAATGCACAACTAGAATATTTTTCTCTTCTATATGCCTTGACAATATAGTTTACAGCATGTCATTCTGCTAGGTATGAAAACACACAATGTTGTACTATTAAAAAAAATTAATTTTTTATTCTGATTTTTTAAATATTTAGGAATAACTAAAATTATTATTGCAGTGGGAACCAAATAAATACATTTCCAGTTTTCAGAACACACTGCTGTGTGAATATCTCCCCTGTTCAAGTGGTAGACACAGTGATTCCAAAATACACCACTTTTCCTTACAAAGTAACACTTACTAAACATTACTAAGAAAGTCCACTATAGCAAGGATTTTTTTTATCACATGCAGAATATTCATGCTTTTAGCATGCTTTTTTCACACTTTGAGTACCAAAATTATTTCAAGAAATGAATTTTCAAAGATTTTCTTACTTTTGCTGAAAACAGGTAAGAAAATGAAGCCAGTGTTTGCATTTAGATTGGATAATAGCTATGCACTTCTGTAGTTACATGTCTGCCACTTCTGTGTCTAGCATGTACTTGTTAATAAATGGGGGTAGGCTTAAGTAAAAATAAGTGTATTATACATTATTATGAGTCCACTTAGCTATCCTTTTTGTAATCATCAAAGAATAGGTTAGGCTGTGTTATCTTCATTCCATATATGGGCAATTTTGCCTGCCATTAACAAAAAAACAGTTCTCAGTAACCATAATTATGATAGTGGAATGAAAAAGACTTTTAAGAGAAATAATCATCGCTGCAAACAAAATATTTCCCTAAAAAGAGGATGAGTGAATGACTCACATTTCATATCAACAAAAGCAGTTAAGTTTTTACAATTCTAACTGATAAAGACAATCAAACAAAAAAAGCTATGCAGAAACTTTCAAACATTGTCCCTGCATTATTTTGATATATGTTTTATAAAAATGCTAAATATAACTTTGAGACATGACGCAAAGTGTGAAATCAATACAAAATTATTCTCAGGACACAATCCATTTAACAGGTAACAGTGAATAGGCTTTCTTAGAACATTAAGAATTGGTCCTGATCATTATCTTTTCTGAAATTTTACCTTCCAATTCATTACAAGGAATAACTGACCAATCTGAAAAATCACTCTGTTTAAGCAAGAAAATTCTTATTAAAAAGATAAGAACACTGGAAGGGACTTACTGCAAGGGCATGCTGGGATAGGACAAGGGAGAATAGCTTTAAACTGACAAATGGGAAATTGAGATTAAACGTTAGGAAAAAATTCTTCACTATGAGGGTGGAGAGACACTGGCACAGGTTGCCCAGAGAAGCTGTGGCTGCCTCATTCCTAGCAGTGTTCAAGGGGAGGCTGGATGGGGCTTTGAACAATCTGGTCTAGTGGAAGGTGTCTCCGCCTGTGGCAGGGAGATTGGAACTAGATGGTCATTAAGGTGCCTTCCAACCCAAACCATTCTATGATTGTGTGAAAAAGCACAATATCAAGTTTATGTGTGGAAGGTTATAACACTGACAAAAAAAAAAAAAAAAAGGAAAAAAAATCAAGACCCCCACAAAATCAAAAAACAACACAAACAAACAAACAAACAAAACCGAAACAGTAACACCCCAGTTTTTGTAACAGCTTCTTCATGACTTATTGTCAGTTAAAAATTTCTTACAGCTGCACTACCTAAATCAGTTTTAAGAACTGGATTGTGCTGGCATAAAATGAAACCTGGTATTACAGCATATTGGTCATTAACCTAGTGTGGTTCTAACAAGAAAACAATGTCCAATAATATCCTGAGGAAAAAAAACAAAACAGATTTAATTTCTGTAAACAACCATCAAGAAAACCTTAGTCACAGAAAAATTAAATCTACTTTGCCTGAAATACCGAGATAAATAAGCTTTTAAATCCTCCATATAGAACTGAACAATCTTGTAACTCCAAAGTTCAATATATGCAAAGCTGAAAGCCTATCAGAATCTTGTTTATTATAGGTGCTATTACGCTACAAATAGAATCCTGTCTGGATTTTTTTTTAGTTGAGAGCTTTTTGTAATTTTTAGTTAAGGCCATTGTGAGATCTAAAAATAAGTGATCTTCAAAAATGGAAATTTCACAGATAGGTACTACAGATAAGAAATGGTGTAGTATAAAAAGAAAAATTATGAAAGGATAATTAATTAAAGTGGGTTTATAAGATAGCACAGAGATGGATAAAACAATTTTACTGAGGAATGTGGAATAGAATTGAATAAAAGATAAATTATAAACTGTGGTTTGATAGTGAAAGCAATATTGTGGAAACAGGAACATACAAATACACTCATATTTTATTTTTCATGGGAAAGCCTAGTCAAATTCATTCTTTTCCATTTTAACCTCAAAAAGAGAGCTATCTCCCTTTTGATGTTTTGCCCTATTTGTCGCCATAAATACAGAAATTATAATATACACCCTGAGAATAAGGCATGTATACAGTATTTATATGTGGAAACATAGTTCCTTTCTATAATACCTTTTTATAGTATTTTATCTGAAAAAAAAACCCTTTAATTTATGTGCATAGTGATTAATATTATTTTTCATACCTCTGAGTTCTCTATTTTGGCCAATCAGAAAGTTTACTTGATTTTCTTTTTTTGCTTGACATGGAGGACTTTGTGATGATGTCATATTTTAAATTTTTTTTTTCAGTTCTATGTTTAAATATATTTTCACTTCTGATAATCACTTGAACTCACAGAGGAAATAAAAATAATTCATAGAAACTATTACAGCCATGATTCATTTTCATATGGTCTGCTATACAAGCTTGCAATGACACTGGGACTTGGCAAGAATATTTTTGCAATTATTAATAATCAAAGGGCTATGAGAGGCAATTACTTTGATTAGCATCTCACTGTGACTTTTCATTCAGTTTATATTTATAGAGCTGGATTACCAAATACCATACTACACAATTCCTATGAAGGCAGTAATCTAAGAAATTACATAGTTTCAAATTTCAAAAAAACCTATACTTTGACTTGATTCCATATTTTTGCCATTGGAGAAAACTTGTGTCAGTGGTTATGATTCAAAAATCACGTCTTTTAATATTTACTGTTACCTTTAAACAGTACAAAACTTTTTGCAATTTATCAACAACTACTTTCTAAATGACAACTGAAATACTACAGTATATGAACATCTACAGTACAGAAATAGAAGTACAGCTGTTTTCACTTAGGGTTTTGCCACTTTTGTGTATGTAGAGTTCCATGTGGGTGTTTACATGGGTCTGCTACACCCTTTATAGCATCTGTCTCTTTTCATTCCTGTCATATCTTACTCGTTGCTTACTAAAGTTTATTGAGTTTTTTGTAGAAATTGGTGTAATAAAAGACATACATCAAAGATGCTATCTATCCATGTATCCTATCTCTTCACATTATTCATTATTTTTATAGTTAGTGCTTATTAATTAGATCATCACATTAGGCCCTTTTCATTTCACTTTTTCCGACAACCAATACTCCACCAAAAAATACAGGCTCTGTTCTTTATATATAGATGCTTGTTACTCTAGACAGGTGTTCTCATCAATTTAATCATCTTGTAAAAGAGTTTCAGAGAAAGGTCCATCTGCAGGTTTTAGCAATAGATGTCTGTATTGGTTTCCTGCAGGCCACAGACAAGAATGAAAAGCATTTGTCCAAGAAAAGGCTCTTTTTTTTATAGTATTAGAAAAAAAACTGAAGGAAATGAGGATTCTCTACTTG
The DNA here is from genome assembly GCA_026283885.1 of Poicephalus gulielmi. Taxonomy (NCBI): domain Eukaryota; kingdom Metazoa; phylum Chordata; class Aves; order Psittaciformes; family Psittacidae; genus Poicephalus; species Poicephalus gulielmi. The sequence goes on from JANEXQ010036036.1 coordinate 18,033, forward strand.
CAAGTCTCAGTTGAAATGTAGTCTACTTGTATAAACTTATGCAGTTTTAGCATGGCAGGTATACAGAAAGGGACTTTAAACTGTGACCAAGAAAAACAGATCTATTTTATCTTAGAGGAACTTCTAATATTGTTCAAAAATGGTTAAAATATACATTTCTCTCTAGACACAGTTAATTTCATATTGTAAGGAAGCAATATTTAACTACCAAAATTACTTCAGACTGTATAGATGCTTAAGACAAGTACCAAAGAAAGAGAGAAAAAGTATAAAATCATAGAATAGTTTGGGTTGGAAGGGACATTCAAATGTCATCCACTCAACCCCCCTCTCGCAATGAGCAGGGACATCTTCAACTAGACCAGTAATAGTGTATGGTTGTTCTAGATACATTCTGATTCAACTATCAATTTTATGAAGCATGTTTATCGATATTGTCAACTAAAACAATACAAGATGATTTTAACAATCCGTTTAAGAGTTACTTTTCTGTCATGTAAACAAGTCTCTGCTATAGGTAGATACCCTTGCAATAGAATGAGTCTTTTCCATAGACAATAACTTTCTGGGACAAGATTATTACTGTGAGCTGTCATTCTTCCCCCTTTCATAGCTGAAACATAGGTGGAAGACTAATGGCCCCAGTCTGTGCTGACATGCTGTGGTATAACGCCATATATGTAAGTTGTATATAAGTGGTCTTCACAATGAAAACCAACATTGCTTCCTACACTGCTTCAAACCCCATCAAGCCATTCAGCAACACAAAGAAAAATTTAATAACTAATATTTAGCAGAGCTGGTTCTCAGAGCTGACCATGCTCGTCTCCCTATATAGATAATATATGAACTCTTCATCTGCAGTTACCAGCTTTGCCAAGAAAATCATTCTCACAGGCTATAAAAGAGGTTTTTCTTGCATTACATGGAAAGTCAAGTAAACAAGATAGTGCAATATCCATCAGATATTTCAAAGTAGCCAAATTGGCCATCCCAGTTGCTTCAGAGAAAGATATCCCACGAAAGGCTGAAATGGGAAAGTCTCTTCCTATTGTTAGTTAGCAAAAAGTTACATCCACCATCAAATAATTACAAAATTTCTTATTTTGTTGTTTTGGTTTTGCTTTTAAACCCTTACCATTTAACTTTGGACTTCCTTGCTAGCTAAATTAATGTCTACCTCATTTTTCCTAACCTGCAAAAATATTGGCTTCTTTGCAATAATATGAATATAAGTTCAAGAGACCACTTGCACCTTGTATGGATGAGCACATCCTTTTATCAATTCTTATTTTCTACCCTTCACTCTCAATGGGTGTCTAGAAATTTAACATCATGTCAAAATATTCCCACGAGTATAGCACAATTGATATCAACTACTGTTCTTTCAGCTTTGTATATATAATCATAATGCAAAGCAGTTTATTACTTCAATTATTTTTTTTTCATGAAGCAAACTTTTCAGACTGGAAAAAAGAAATCTCCATTTAAATATCTTGCTTACTCAGAACCTATATCTTAAAGATGAATATCTATTTACAATTACATTCAGCTACTTCTTTTTTCAGTTATTTTTGTTTCTCTTATGTACAAGCTTTGCTGTATTTGTTGCTGTGTCCTTACCCTGTTCAGTCCATTTTCAACATTATGCACATCTTCTGTTTATGCCATTGCCATATATATTTTTCTTCTTATGCAGTGAAAATTTTCTTGTTTAGGGTCATTCAGTTCTGTTATCTATCTCTCCATTTTCCATTGATTGCCAGTTCACAGTTCCTCTTTTCTTACTTTAAATATCATTGTTCTTTCCTAGTCTGCTTTGGTCTTTGTTCTTTTTTTCTTTTTTCCTTATCTCTTCATTAGTCTCTGACTACCACTTATACCTTTTTATTTTCTCTTTCTTTATAAGGCGAGAGTGTCATCCCATTTTGCTTATTTTACTGGTCTCTAAATTCTCAAGTGAAATTCCTTTTCTTCTTTTTCCATGCAAATGGTGGAGAAAACTAGAGAATTGTGGATCAGCTTTCTTTCAGAAAGAAAAATCAATGATTCAGTAATCAGAGAGGTTCCAAGGTGTTTCCAAAGTGCTGAATCCTTAATTTGATTTTAATCAGCTCACAGTTTCTGCTCTGGCTGCCAATTTCAGCAGAAAGCTGACAAGAGATGAAATGCCAATTTCAGCAGCACTGACGAGAGATGAAAAGTACATGTACTTAGGGCATAACTAATAGTCTGAACAGAAAAAATTCAAAGAGCTATGGTTGCCTCTTGATGATAATGGAAAATATCTGAGGTTCAGTAAATGGTCCATTGTCTTCCTATCAACAACTCTTGGTCTACATCAATATCCAAAGAAATTTAAACAAGAGAGTGAAAAAGGAAGCTTTGTATTTTTTCTGTTGTCAAGGTTAGTTGGGAATTAAGACCTGAATGACTGCAAATATTCCACTCTGACATGTCTTAAAGACTTGATAGCAAAAAACTCAGAGATTTTTGTCTTTGTCATGCTTAATCTAGAACTTCACAGAGCTGTAATTTTTTTCTCTATTTTATTAGTATTGAGTCTGCTAACTTGATTGCCAATTATGATAATAGATGGAAGGTGCAGAACTAACTTAGACTTAGATAACCGAAACTGCCATTTGACATGGCAATAATATAAGACAAACAATAAGAATACTCAAAAAAAGGGTCTTTAGATGATTTAAATAAGCAAGGCATTTTTCTTAGGAGAAGGAATTTACAAAGGATACTCATATGTGAAGGGGGTTGAAACTGGATGATCTTAAGGTGCTTTCCAAAACTAACAATTGTATGATTCTATGAAGTAAAGTGAAGCTGCGTTCAAAGTTTGGATTCAGAGAGGAGAATCAACACAGTATCATAGCATGTCACTAGCACTGGACTAGCGCATTGTCACTAGCTCTGGGCACCCTGTACTACCCCTTGTAGTACTGTAGATTCCCAAAAAAAGTAAGGTAATGCATTTAGCCGGGAGATAGTAAAGGATATAACATAGATCTAAACCTTCACAAACAATTAAGGTCAAAGTTCTAAGGACCACAATAAGGAAAGAGTCTGAGTCAGAAGAAAAAGATGACTCTGGCTACCAGGGTGGAGTTAGCTGACATGTAACGAGCTGAAAGTTGCATTAATGTTGACAGAATAGCACAATTGTGGCCTGTTTGACCCAGACTTCAATATAGTAAAAGAAGAAACACATATTCAGCATAGTTAAAATAAGAAATGGAAAAATAAGCAGAGCTAATGCATGAGGGCACTGGGAGCTTCTGTTATTGCAAACACTCATTCTTTTGCTAGCCTACCTTCATCACCAAATTTCTATAAGATAATATTGACAATTTAGCACAAGCAAGATATAAATTATAATTCTAATTTAAGAATATGAAGATTTATAGACAATATCTAGTCTAAGAGAAATATATTTTTACCCTTTTAAAACTAGGAATTGTTAGTATTTTACTTAGTGCTATTTATTTTTAAGAATATAAAATTATTAAAATATCCTTGATTTTATTGCGGGGAGATTTTTTTTGTTTGCTTTGTTTTGTTTTAATTTACCCTATGTCCTGAATGTTTTTCAATAATATTTTAGATTTAGAAAAAAGGGTGGATGGTGCTAGCATTTCAATGCTGTAAAATCAAAATAATATAAAATACTCAGAGAAAGTGTACCTTAAATCTGTTTTGAGCTAAACCACAATGTTTGATTATATTGCCAGTAGTACCTGGCATATTTACAATGGAGAGACAGGTATCTGACAATTAGGCCCGGAGAAGGTGTTAATGGGGTAACAGCAGGGTGCTCAAGTCATCCATCTGGGTGCTCCCTTACCAGCTAAGGAAAGTACTCATCCTGCTCCTACTGTGGTCCTATAGACCACTGAAGCAGGTCCAATTCCTATGGCATGGTCAGAGCAGCCAGTTTGACTTCTTGTCCTGGCATGTCCGACAGCTTTCCATAGCCTTTTCAGTAAGGATAACCTCAGCCAAGAGCCAAGTAAGCAGCCTGCAACCCTAATAATATTTAATATTAATCAATATTAAAGATTCATTGTAATTTTACATTAAGAAACAGAAGTAGAATTCTACCTTTTTTTTATTCTGCTTTTCATTAGTTGGACCAAAGAAATTAATTTTAATTTTATAGTCAGTACCATCCATTCAAAGAAAAGCAATGTCTGTTACTCCATATGCTAAGACATAAAAACAGAAAAAGTATTTGTCGTGGTTTAGGCCTGCCACACAGCCCACTCACTGCCCCCCCACCTCCTCCCTCGGCTCCCGGAGGGATGGGG